>CAIGRL010066960.1:0-11487 GCA_903798325.1 Fraxinus xanthoxyloides | reverse complement strand
AATCTTACCTAAACTAAAATTCTATCAAAAATAAGGAAATTCGCTTCAAAACAGTTTTTACGGATCCGGACATCCTTCAGTATTTTGGTCATATCTTCATCTCCCGATATTGGATTGAGGTGATTTAAAATGCGTTGGAAAGCATACTTCAAGGGATACAAATCTTATAGAAATAAAAATCTTCAAATTAGAAAATATTCTATGTCAAAAATAGGTCTCAAACAGAGACTGAAAATTTGAGTGCTTTCCAACCCTTCCGTCCCCAACATGTTACTTGACCATTGGCTTGTTGTCTTCAATATTATGAACTTTGTTGCTCGAACATGTAAATGACCAGTTTTATCAACTCTTTAAAGTCTTGAACTTGGTTCTACTCTGTATCCAACGATCATCAAAATCTTGATAAATTATGGCACACCCCAGATCATATCATTCAGTCTCTATTTTTTTCTAAAACTCATTTTAAACNATCTCCCGATATTGGATTGAGGTGATTTAAAATGCGTTGGAAAGCATACTTCAAGGGATACAAATCTTATAGAAATAAAAATCTTCAAATTAGAAAATATTCTATGTCAAAAATAGGTCTCAAACAGAGACTGAAAATTTGAGTGCTTTCCAACCCTTCCGTCCCCAACATGTTACTTGACCATTGGCTTGTTGTCTTCAATATTATGAACTTTGTTGGTCAAACATGTAAATAACCAGCTTT
Organism: Fraxinus xanthoxyloides; assembly: GCA_903798325.1. Classification (NCBI taxonomy): domain Eukaryota; kingdom Viridiplantae; phylum Streptophyta; class Magnoliopsida; order Lamiales; family Oleaceae; genus Fraxinus; species Fraxinus xanthoxyloides. Next base: position 10,775 of record CAIGRL010066960.1, on the reverse strand, counting down.
ATCAACTTTTTGAATTCTCGAACTTGGCTCTACTCTCTCTCCAACAATCATCAAAATCATGATAAATTGTGGTGTACCTTGGATCATATCACAGTGTGTAAGGAATCTATAATCATTATATTTCCTCGAACCACGATGATACAACTGACCTTATAAAGAAGATCTTAGACTAAGATATACTAAGTTTATGCAACAATCGGTTTATAATTAGGTCACAGGTCAGATGTTAATAGTTACCCCCAGGTCAGTTTTTGCCTAGGTGACAGACTAACCTTGATTGGCTCACTTTTCCACGTTTCAACATTATTTCAACCATAAATAGATGGGACATGTGTCACTTTATGCTTTCGATGAGCTATCGCGTACCCAAATTAGCTTCCTTGGGAAGCTTTGTCAAAAACGACGTTGTTTTAGCAGGAAGGGATCTAGCCATTAATTTTCCCTCCTATTTTTCCATCTAACGGTCTAGGATGTGCATCTTCATCTCCTATCTCTTTATAAGTATTTTTACCTTTCATTTCCACATTTTTTATTCTCGGATTTCTCCTTCAAAGAAGTAAAGATTTTCTTTCACAACTTTTCTATAAAATTTTATTTATTTTCTGAGTGAGGTTGTTCGTTCCCAGGTATTCTCCTTAAGAGAAAATACATTTCTTTTTTAGTGCATTTTCACCTCAGTCACTTGCATTCAGACGAATCTAGGGTTCATTCATGGGCCAACCAACTGGAAGACGTAGTATCCTCTTCATCTACATCATCTGAAATTTTGGACTGTCGGGAGATTTTAAATCCAGGCCCAATCTCCACCATTTACCTAGAAAATTTAGGCCACTATAAAAATATGGAACAAAACGTCGAGAGAGAAGAGGTCCGGTCCCATAAGAGGGATGAGGAAAGTTTGCATGAGTGGGGAAAAATTCGTATAAATCAGTAGTCACGGGGGATATGTTAGCGAGCTCGAGGGCGAAATATAACATTCATAGCTCATTAGAGTTAATAATTCCCACCTCATCTGACTGAGCTAACGCTCCTCTAGTAGGATGCGTAGCTTTAAATTCAGTTATCCTTTTAGACTCCATTTTCTTAGGATTATTTGTAAATTCCTTTGTTCTTGGAGAATAGCTCCTACCCAATTGTGTCCCATTGGATGGAGGACATTAGTTTCCACTCTAATTTTGTGGAGTAAATTAGGTCATCCTAAGCTAAGTGTGGTACAATTCAACTCTCTCTTAACCTTTAAAGAAGATGAGAAGAACACTAATTGGCGGTACACTACTGTTAGGCCTAGAACAAGTGGTCCTCTAGTACTACATTCTCTCCCCTCAATAAAAAAGTGGAAAGATGAGTTCTTTTTTGTGTTAGGGAAGTGGTAGTTCTACCCTGCCGAGGTGAATAGGAAGGACGTAGTTCCTGCTCTTTATTACCCACTGTGCAAATGATCACAACTTTAATACTTCACTGCATTCATTTTATAAACACATTCTTAGTTTACTTAATTTTATCTGCAAACTAAAAAAAGGCAACCTTAACCTCAGCAATCTAAAAGTTAGCTGACGCAGTAAGAGCTCTTCCAAAGAAGCAGATATCTTGCAAATTCATCATCTCTGATTTCAACCACTTCCACGTGGGGTTATTTTAGTCCCTTCCTCCTACTTTGACCTCAACCAGAGCTCCTACAACTGTCCCATCCTCTTCCAGTAAGTATCTTAATTAATATTTCCTTTAGTGTTTACCCTAAACATATTTAACACATATTTGTTGTTCCCTTTACTCTAGCTCAAAATCAAGAGATGTTGGGTTATAAAACTTCGAAAGCAGCAACTACTGCTACCAAAGGCAAGAAGAGGGTTGGTCCTTCCGAAGTCGTCAACCGACCTTAGGAGGTTGTGTAGGCAGATGAGGCTGAACTTGAGCAGGAAGTTCAACCTTTAAAGCGTCGTCATTCTATCAAAACACCAGCTAAGTCCATTCCTGCGACTTCAGCTCTAGAGAGGTCCTCCCCTAAAAACCAACCTTAGCTCTACCTTTGGTCCCCAGGATAGCAGGGACTAGCTCTTCAAGGTCGCAGGAAACGTGCCCAATCTTACAAAGGCCAAATGTTGAAAATTGATGACCTGAAATATTCCTAGACTTCTTTCGACCTCCATCCCCATTAAGGGAATCCATTGTAGCGCTTCTCTCCCCTTTCAAAGAGACTACCAACCTCCTCACTATGAGCTGGAATGAGAGGGAGCAACAATTCTTGACTGAGATGCATGTAGGTGAGGCCATCATCTCAGCTCAGCTGCATAGCCACAGATCCATCCTATACATGATGTCTGTAGTAGATAAGGTAGTTCATTTAAACTCAAATAGATTTAAATTTCTTCTTTAGTTTTATTACAGACATTGCTTTTATTTACTTAAGTCAAAGTCGAGCTATATAAAATGCTCAAAGTAAAGAATCAAGCCTTAGACTTGTTTAAGAGTATGGGGCTGAGCGAGCAAAGTTTTTAGAGAGAAAGATTATGAAGATAGCCTCAATAATATTGGAGTCGAGCTGGAAGCCAAATTTTCCTTTGAACTGAAATATATGGATGACAATGAGGCTTTATGGATTTAGGAGGAAAAAGCAACCCAAAGGGTAGCCACTGAGAAAAAGAGGGTTGAGGAGGAGAAAATTCGAGCTGATGAAGAGCGAGCTCGGGCTAACGAAGCTGTGAAGAGAGCTGAAAAAGCCACCAAGAAGGTTGAAGAAGCTGAAGCTAAAACCTCCAAGGTAATGAAGATTTATAGGGCATCTCCTGAGTTTGATGTACTTGCTCAGGATGCCTACGTTGTGGCCTTATGAGAGCTTATAAAACACATTGAAAAAGTGAGGCCAAACTTCGATACAGGCTTCTTGGTGGAGTCTTTAGAGAAGCAAAAGAAGAAAATCCAAGGATTGTCCAAACTAGCCGGAGTTCGCATCTCCATAGCTGATGAAGACCTTGAAGATGAAACTCCAGCTCCATAAGACCCAACTCTTCCTTAGGATTTAAACATTGCTTAAATGAATGTTGTAAATTTCTTATTTTGTTTATGAATGAATTTTAGTTTATCTTTTATTTTGCACAATATGTTGCTTACTCTTAAAACACAAACTTATCTAAATGTTGTAGCACATGCAACATTAGCTCAGCTTGCTAACAAGTAAAGCCTTATAATTCCCTTAAGAGGAAAATTATCAAAGTGTTGTAGCACATACAACCTTGGCTCAGCTTGCTAAAGAGCAAAGCCTTATAACTCCCTTAAGGAAAAATTTGTCTAAATGTTGCAGCATATGCAACCTTAGCTCTACTTGCTAATGAACAAATCCTTATAACTCCCTTAAGAGGGAATTTGTCAAGTGTAGCAACACATGCAATCTTAGCTCGGTTGGCTGAGAAACAACGTTTCTACTATTTCTTTGTATAGAACACATGCTTTTTATTATAGATTTATATTACAAAGTATACTAATTTCCTACTAATAATACTTTTTGTGGTGTTCTACATTCCAAGGGTACAATAGAGGTTAACATCCATATCTTTCAGCTCGTAGGTTCCCTAGAGTAGTACTCAAGTTACTCTATAGGGACCTTCCCAATTAGGACCTAAAAATCTGGAGCTGGATTCTCCAGTGGGATCACAACTTTATCCCAAAAATTAAGGAGAAAGGAGTTTCACTCGTGCTATTCCTAGGCATAATACTGTAGGACCATAGTACGCTAGGGAGTTCCTCAGCCCATCCTCCCTTAAGAGCATTGTGCTTTGTCTTTAGTGTATGCTTGATGATTGTATTGATTGCATCAACTTGTCCGTTAGCCTGAGGATGATTCGACATGAAGAAATGCTTCCATATGCCAAGTTTTTCGCAAAAGTTTGCAAGACGGTTTGCGAGACGGTTATTGTTGAATTGCTTTCCCTTATCTGTTACAATGGAATGAAGTATTCCAGACATGCACATGATGGACTTCCAAATAAAATTAGTGGTATTTTGTTCAATGATTTTAGCAAGCGGTTCGACCTTTCCCAGAGGGCATGTAGCCATTAATTCGACCCTCCATTTGGAGAATGGCCAAGGAGCCACTACAAAGTTCAGTTCTTCTGGTGGTTGTGCCAATTGTTGCTTTAACTCCTTGAAAGCGAGTTGACATTCAGCAGTCTACTCGAACTTCTTCCCTCCTCATAGGATATCGAAGAATGGTTTACGCCGACCAGTTGCTTTGGACATGAAGCTGCTAAGGGAAGCTATTTGTCCAGTCAAACTTTGAACCTAATGGTTCGTATCTTTTCTAATCTGGCCTCAATTCCTCGACAATTTACAAGGTAACTTCAGAATTTTCCAAAACTTACACCGAAGGCACATTTGTGTGGATTTAGTTTCATCACATGCCTTTTCAAGATTCCAAACATTTCAACAAGATGTTGTTGATGATCTCTAGTACCTATTCTCTTGACTACCATATCATCAACATATACTTTCATTATTTTACCAATTTGTTTAGTAAACATGGAGTTCACCAAACATTGATAAGTGGTTCCAGTGTTCTTGAGGGCAAAAGGCATTACCTTGTAACAATAAAGACCTCGATTAGTAATGAAGATGGTATCCTCCTAGTCTAGCTCATACATATGGATTTGGTTATTATCCTGTGTATGTGTCCATGAAGCTAAGCAATTCACGTCTTGTCATTGCATCAACCATCTGATCTATCCTTGGTAAAGGAAAACTATGTTTAGGAGATACTTTGTTGAGGTCAGTGAAATCTATGCACATCATCCATTCCTCATTATTTTTCTTCACAAGAACTAGGTTAGCAACCCACTTGGGATAATTTTCTTCACGAATGAACACATTGCGAAGCAACTTTTGCACCTCACAATTTAGAACCTCATTCCTTTTCGAGTTTAAGGGTTGACGTCGTTGCTGCTTAGGTCGTACCGAAGGGTCGATACCCAACCTATGGCAAGTGACATTGGAGTCGATTCTTTTCATATCTGCATGATTCTAAGCAAAAACATCAAGGTTTTGCTGGAGGAAATTTGTTATCTGACCTCGGATGGATGACCGAAGTTCATGACCTGTTCTGAGCTCCTTCAGTGGATCATCTGGTCCGATTGCTACTCTGTCTAGTTCTTTCACAGGTTCTCCTCCTTTGACTTTTAGACATAGGTCTAATAAGCCAAGGTCGGACTTCACCATATGTACCATATAAATTTCTGGGAAATTATATGCCTCTTTTCTTGCTGGACAGATCTTCACTTGGCATTTATCGGCAATGTCCATGTTTTCCTTAACTTGACCTACACTATGAGGCGTAGGGGATTTTAGCATATAGTGATACATGGACACAATTGCCCTGAGATTGAGTACTACAGGCTATCCCATAATGGCGTTATAACATGATTTAGAATCGAGTATCACAAACTCAGTGTGTAACTTAATTTGGCATGAGACTTCGCCACTCTCGATAGAGAGCTTAATCTACCCTTTTGGTTGTATAAGGGCTCCATTAAGTCTTTAAACCACGTTTGAGTATGGTTGTAGAAAATTTAATGGAATACCCATCCAATATAATGTGTTAGCATATAGAGTTTGTTGAGAGAACTCCATGTATCTACTAAAACTTTGGTAATGATAAATCCTGTAATGGGTATTGAAACAACCAGGATTCTAGGATAACGATGCAGGCCTTCATCCTTATCGTTGAACAAAAGATGATCATCCATTATATTTCTACAATATTTCTCAATGATACCGATCTCAGCGAGGTTGGCTACAATGGGTCTCTTTAATCTAGCTTCACTTGTTCGATCATTTTGCCGGTTCCTCAACATTCAGACATGAGGACTAGGTAAATCAACATTGCAAGCCCTAGCCTCAGCTTGATTTCCACGCACTACTCCAACTTTTTCTGGAGTGAAAGACTTTATGCAATAATGATATATTGAAGTGACATGCTGCAACTTGTGTAATATAGGTCTTCCCAAAGTAGGATGGCAAGTCAACAATCACAAAATCTGCTAGAATCCTTTTCTAACAAGGGACCTTGCCTAGCTCTATGATCAAAACCATTTGACCTCGAGCTTCAATGGGTCCCCAGAAAATCCTTGCAATTTTCTGGAATACAATTGGAGATACCATTCTTGGATTCCCATTTGTTCTATAGTTCGAGAATACAACAAATTGACCGAACTTTCATTATCCACAAGAATTCGATGTATTTATATGCCAGCTCCTGACATGGTTATCACCAATGCGTTACTTTGGTCTTGCAAAACTCCATGGGGATATTCTTTTGAAAATCCAAATAATTCCGATAGCGATTATATATCGATATCAGGCTCTAACCGTTCTACATCGTAATTTTGGCAAATGCGTGCATCTCGTGCTTGTCTGTGCCTTATCTTCTTGGATCCTTTGATGCACTAGTTTCCACCTAATAACATCTTGATTCAGCTTTGGGGGGGAGGTTTCATGCTTGGTGAATCGGCTAACATCGTTGAACTATTCTTTGTTGGTGAGGTTGTTGATTAGACACCTGATTTGTTTCTCTAGGTTTAACAAAAAACTCTTGTAAATGACCTCATTGAATCAAGGACTCCACCTTTTCCTTTAAATTTCTACAGTCATCCGTGTTGTGCCCTATCAACCTATAATTCCAGCAGCATTTTCTTTGGTTTCCCCTTGGCGGTTCCTTTTTCTAAGGTGGGGGGTTGCGAAATGCTTTTTTTCTCTTGTTTGCAGGAAAACCTTCTCCAAGGTAGTGTTCAGTTGATGATATTCACGAAATTTTTCTGGAGACGACTTTTCCAGATCTATGTCCCTTCGATCTTTTCTCTTCTTATGATTGGGTCCTTTATCCACTTTTTTTTATCCTTTGTTGGATTAGAGAAATGTGGATTTATCTTGACTTCCTCCTGATCTTAGGTAGCTTCCTTTTCACTTTTATGTTTTTCAGCTCAATTGAGGAACTCATGGTACGTTCCAGGCTTTTGCCGAGATAGAACTGCCATGAGTGCGGCATTGTCACAGATTTTCGATCTACATGGACTATTTGTTAAACTTATTGAGGTGGCTTTTAAGCGATTCGCTTTTCCCTTGCTTGATGCTTACCAAATATTCTTTCGGTGTGGTTCATGCTTTAGAACCCATGAACTGAGCTAGGAATGCTGTGGCAAGGTCGTTCTAGTTTCTTAGGACCTCTAATGAAGCATTCTAAGCCACCTTTAAGCTTTATCTCCCAACGTTAATGGAAAGGTCGTTCTAGCTTCTATTTGTAGGCTTTTCCTTCAAAATGTCCTCTTCTTTCCTTTCTCCCGATCCTTAGCCTGGCATCAGCGATCTACTTGGCCTTAATTTTGGAAAGGCGAACTAGGTCATTTCTTTGAGCTTTATAAGTTGCAGTACTAGTGCTTAAGGGTTTTTTTCCTTGGTCTTGCCCAGATGTTGCATGAAGAACATGTCAGGCTGGCACAGTCCTTCTTCATGTGTTGATATGCAAAAGGGGTAGATGCGTTATTACTTGGACAAAAACAATACTGACCAAGATGCCTTGACTTTTGTAGTCATTAGCTGATGCTTAACGAGCAGTTGGCAGTTCGAGATTACATATCTAGAGTGCTTCTACTCAATGGACAGGCTGTAAATGCTATTTCAATGTTCCACTCCACCAGTTCTAGTTCCAAACTGTTGACAGCAGCTGTACAGAAATAGAGTTAGTAAAAATAATATTGATACAAAATAAATACAAGGGCAATCTCGTAAAGCACAACTCAATACACTCATGATATTGAGTTGAGACTATAATCTCTGGAACCGCATCGCCCTCCATTATTGCCACAGTACCCTACTCCAGAATTAGGAGGACTTCTAGTTCTAGATGGAAGTGAAAGTGTCTAGACTAGCCCTGGGGGTTCATACAATATAGTCCCCTAAAGTCCTCCCCCTACCAAAGGCTTAGGCTGAAATAGTGTCTCTAAGACATGGGAGGCATATTCGCCAAGGGTTATCTTTTTTCAAAGAAGGATGGCCAATAACAATTGGCTCCATGCATTGGACATGAGCTGGGTGGGGGCTAGGTTATATTGCCTAAAGATGTATCTACAAAAGGGATGCAGAAGTAATCTAAGACCCCAACAAATAATTGTTTTCCTAACTCAAACATACCCTTACATAGGGAAACATGCTCGCTCATCAGGGGTCAATAGTAGCAGTTCTAGTCTTAGGGATCCTAAACCATCCCTGTATATGACCAGTTAGAGCTACTTTACAAAGGTCGGCCAAAGAGATGCCCCAACCTAATGCTATAGGCTACATGTCCCTACTGCATCATCAAAGCACTGTGAATAGCCTCCATAATCCTCTATGTCGGGATCGAGGACCGACAAACCTACCTTAGTAGCTATACGACCTAAATTAGTCACTTCAGAAAGTTTCCTAGAAATGGTCTTTTTAGACAAAGAAGCCATGTATTTGCAAGAAAATATTTGAAAACAATGAAAATCAGAAGGATCTGCGACTCTCTCTAAAATCACACTTACGGAAAGAGGTTAGGATGGCTAGATATGAAGATCAATCACCAGAAATCGATTGGAATCGCCGAAAAATGATTGAAATCATTGGAACTCATAGAATGACAATGTTGATTGCTGGGTATTTCTAGTAAATTCGCAAAGTAAAATGCTTCCAAGGTAACCAAGGATATACTTTTATATTGGAATAGATCGAGAATCTGAGTTGTTCAATCATCACACCTCGAATTTGGAACTTCCAAGTATAGCTTTCTATTCCAACCATTGAAGCCCAAAAGGCGTCCACTCAAATTTGAATCAATGCTCAAGATGTGTCCATGTGCCACATGTACCTGTAAGGTGCTTCAACTCAAACGGTTACATCGAGAAACTATCATTATGCATTTAAGGTGAGCGGGCACGACCCATGCCCCTAATTCACACAAAATGTATGTCTGCCTTTTCTTGAGAAGGCGAGACATTTAAAATCATTGTGCAGCAAATGTACGATGTCAGGTTTTATAATATAAAGAGCACGTATGGATGTCAACCTACAGGGATTGAAATTCAATCTATACTAATTACTAAAATTATATAGTCTCTATTTTATTTAGACAATCGAATTATGTAATCAATGGTTTTGAACTAATTAAATGTGAATGTTGTGACACATTCAACGGATGAATGCAAGTTTTAAGAAATAAATCAATATAATAAAGCCTGGTGTTGGGATTGAACCTGAGTATCAACTATGTTTCTCAATTATCTAGTTATCTCTAATCAATTTTCCCAAGTTTATAAGCAAGAACCCTAATGTAATTATACTCCTCTTGAGTGCCAAGCACAAATTATTCCTATATTTCAATCTCAATATCTCTTTTTCAAATTAAAATCTAGAAATTATCAAGATTGTTGTTCTTATGTGGAACATGTTTCAAATTAATTATACTTTTTTTTAATCGAAATCCATAAAACCTAGACTGTGGTATTCTATGATCGTGACTAAGTTTCCATTTCTCCAGTGCCAAAATTTAGACAATCAATTTATTCATTTAGTGGCCAATTAATTGAAAGCACTAAACTAATAAACAAATAAATTTCAATGAAAAACTTGAACGGAATAACAAATTAATTATCAAAACATAATCTCAAGTTTTAATTACATCAAACCCTAGATATGAAATTTAGATCACAACTATAAAAAGAGACATAATCAATTTCATAATAAAAAATAAGAAGAGAAGAAGAAAGATAAAACCATTCTTGGTTGTTGGATCAATCATCTTCTTGATGTTCATCTTGCTTTCTAGATGATTTATTACCTCTTGACCTATTAAATTATCCTTGAAATTGATCTTTAGAGTGGTATCTATAGTACCTCGAAGTCTTGAAAGAGTGTGGCAATTTCTCTTTTATCGCAAGACTGGGTGCCGGGACGCTTAGTTGTGGTGATTAGGCGCCACCTTCATGACGGCCATTTTTGAGTAAAAATTTAGCACCGCACATCCTTCAGTACGTTTATCATAACATTTTTGGTCGATAATCGATTGAGACTCAAAATAAGTTGGAAAGATAACTCAAAATGCTACAATTTTATTAGAAATAACTCTTTTCCAATTCCAACGTTTACTATGTAAAAAACAAGTCTCAATCTCATGCTAAAAATCTGGAACCTATTTGTGTGGTTGAAAATTGATATATGAAAATATTTTTATCATATTTCACTCCTTTTTTACTTCAAATTGCATCCGATTGACTCTAGAAGTTTTCAATTATCGTTTTGTGACCCGAATCAACTATTAAAAAGTTACATTGAGTCCTTAAACTTTAGATTTCATCATTTTCGTCGTTATTCACTTCTTTATTTCAATTTAGCCTCCAATCGTCAAGTTTCACCAAATCAACATCAACTTCTCCTTAATTCATGCCAACATTACTCTTTTATCCAAATTTTACACCATTCACACTAATTCACTTGACATATAAAATAACATTAAAACACAATTAAAATTTACCAAAAACTCTAAAGACAATTAAAATAACAAGCTTAAGAGGCATTAAAACATTTAGTGAACCACACTCATCATAGTCTAGTAAGTGTTCACGAAAATATGTTTCGAATTTAAATCACCGCAAGTGTACGGTTCGTTAACAAGTAATAAAGTGGAATTGAGAATTCCGAATATCGTTCCCACAAGGATTGATGTAGTTTAATTCTAATTACTGAAACCTTAACCGAATCTATATAAAGTTTGAATG
>CAIGRL010066908.1:0-13856 GCA_903798325.1 Fraxinus xanthoxyloides | reverse complement strand
TTTTTTGTGAATAATTGATTTTGGTCTATTTAAAATGACATATTGGGTTAGTAAAAAAATTGAAGTATGAGAAACGTACCCACTTACCCATGTCCGAAATTTGGACTCTTTTTAGACATGTCCCCGTATCTTATATTTTGAAAAATAAAAGATCCGCAAGCTTTTAGACATGTTTGGCTAAGCTTATTAGTTACGTTTAAGTAACTTCTTTTGCCAAAAACGCCTACAGTGGTAGTAAGTTTAACTTTATTTATTTACTTTTTTTTTTCAGTTTGGCCAAAAACAGTATTTTGTGACTTTAAAAGATCATACTTCTATTTTACATTTATTGGTCTCCAGGAACAAATTTTGCTTCAAAATTTTTGCGTGCAAACAGAATTACACTTCTTAAAGTGCGTGAAGAAATTGTCAAATTACGTGGAAAACCTGATCTGTACTTTTTCAGTCCTGAGCATCCGCCTTTAACCGAAGATGCTCAAAAGGCCCTTGATTGGGCTATTGATGAGAAGCTTAAATCTGGTGAGTTTCCTGATCATCATATTTTTAATGCGGTCTTCTAGAAAATTTTTCTTATTTGTCACTAATTTTCCTCTTTATTTCCTAAGAATGTATTTAGGGTATGTTTGGCATGACTTCTGAGCAGTCAAAATGAGCTTTTGAGATCCAATAGCTGTTTTTGGTCCTGTTTGACTAATTTAAGAGTGCTTCTTTTAGTTAGAAGTTCTTTTAAAAGAAGCAATTCTAATGTCGCTTCCACTAAAAGCATTTTTGAAATAGGAAACTCTTTTAAAAATTAGCTTTTAAACAAAAATTACGGTACTTCCTCTCTTCTACAGAAGCAAAAGCTAAAGACATTGCAAACATGACCTTATAACGACTTGGTGTTCTTTTTTAGCATGCATTTTTATTACTCTTTTTTTGGAACATGTGGGGGTTAGTGAAATAATTCAATTTCGTGGTGATTAATTTGTTTCCATCAGATGTCGGAACAAGAGCCTTTGAGTGCATGGAATATCTTAACTACAAAATAGCATTTATTATCAGTTAGCCTATGTTTGACACACATTCTTTCAAAACTCATTTTCAATCACACATTCTTCAATAAAATAATATTTTTCGTCACATCAATAATTTTTCCTTACTTTTTAACCACATTTTTCCCATCATATTATTATTTAAAATACATTCTTTCCTCAATAACGTCCATCAAACACACCCTTAATTTTGTCTCACCACTGGACCATGGCCCAATATTGGCCAATTAAAGTCGTCTCATTTGGCTAAGCTTAAAAGAATAGTAAAAGTTCCTTTTGCGCCAAACATATTTGGACATGATTTTTTTTTTCCTGGTAATTGAAGTAAAAAAGGTTACCTACTTGAAAGTATCTCTTATTTTACTATCAAAATACGTGACTTATTTCTAACTTGAGCACTTAAAAAATTATTTTATTTTTAAAACTTATTTAGTTTTAAGTTGACTTTTTAAGCTTAGCCCAAACATATTATATTAAGCAGTGGCTATGCACCACTAATATACTGTATTAGTTTAAATATCAATCAGTGCTCTGATTCTCTAATTCTACGAGAACAAAAGGAAGTATATGGAACAATGAATTTACCAAATTCTAAAACTCAAGCTCATGTAGAAATGAAAACTTTTTTATACTGCCCTTTCGTGTCCACTGTAGTGTACCGAACGCGCACTTGAAGAATCTACGTTGTACTTTTGCTTTTCCTACTCATTTTAGTAACTGCCTACCCCATTATTTTTGATATGAAACGCAGGCAACGACGGGGAAATTACTACTACTCATTTACTTCTCGGAGTATGGATGCAAGAAGAATCACCAGGATACAAAGTACTGACTGCACTAGGCTTCAATAATGAGAAAGCTAAAGAGCTTCGTTCTTTGATATCTGAACCTGGATTTGTAGACTGAGAGTAGTTTCTTGTCATTCACTGTTGCTTTTGATGCAATTTTTTTCAACCGGATCTGGGATGCCAATCCAGACCTTGTGCACAAATTTGGAGTACTGTAAGAATGTAACAGTCATGTGTAACAGTATCTTTAGAAGTGTTCAAGAATTTAAGTTCATCCCATTTAAATAAGTTAATTTATCTTTCTTTGATACTTCTTTTTTTTCTTTTTAAATGAGATGATTTGACAGGATATTAACTTATAAGTGTTCAAGTTAATTTCTCAATAAAGAATGAGCAAACACTAAGCATCAATTTACAAGCTTGTTTCCTCTATAGCAATGTAAATTTTTAGGTAAGATGGTTAAAATGAAGTTTGTTTAGAAGCGCGCTCGGGATTAAAGTTCATTGCATATAAATAAATGGATAAATAATTTATTTGTAGAAATCCTAGATATTAATCATAATTGGTATATGATTAATCATCTCTAACTTAGATTGGTTGTTAGGCTAATTTTTTGTATCGTAAATTAGAAGATTCTATTTTCCTTTTTCATTTTTATTGTTGTACTATAAATAAGGTGTAATATATGTACAATTCAATCGAGAAATATAGAAAATTCTTATTTCATTCTTCATGGTATTAGAGCTGGCGTTCTCCTAAATCGTGCTAACAATAGGGGATGTCTCCGTCAATAGCTAGAAATCAGTGACTTCGGGAAGTCGCATGAGTCGAATCGAGAAACAGTATGGAGAGAAAAAATACTCCGTCCACTCCAAGTAGCAACACCTCAAATTCAGATCAATTGGAAAAGATCATGGAAATGATTGCTACCCTTCAATTCTCTAGTCATCAAAAAAACATTCCTTCTGGTTCCTTAACCCATAGAGGTAATCCCCTGAAAGCCTTAACCACCTTTCGTACTCGTACTTGTACTCTCTATAGTATAGACTCATGAGCATCTGACCATATGACCGATTCTTATCATCTATTTTCAACATATTCACCATATGCTAGAAATATGAAAGTAAAAATTGCAAAGGATCCCTTTCTCCAGTTGCAGGCAAAGGAAGTATCCGTATTTCCGATTCTATCATTTTAAAACTCTTCAATGTTCCAAAATTATCTTGTAATCTGTTGTATATAAGTCAGTCGACTAAACACTCCAATTGCTCTGCTAAATTTCTTTCATTTCATCATGTCTTTAAGGACTTGTCATCTAGACGGTAAATGAAAGTGCTTAGTGTGAGAGACTACTACTTTGAGCATGCTAAAGGAAGTAACCAGAGTCAAAATGCAATCTATGATTCTATTTTTTCCTCTAAGAACAATGAACTCATGTTATGGCATTCTAGGATGTGTCATCCTAATTTTCAATATTTGCAACATTTATTTCCTACTCTTTGTCCCAATAAATTATCTCTTGATATTCAATGTGAAGTGTGTGAACTTGCAAAATATCACCGTACTTCATTTCCAAAGTCTCATACAAACTCCACTATGCCATTCACTATGATTCACAGTAATGTTTGGGGTCCTTCCCGTATTTCTAGTCGAACACATACAAAATAGTTTATCACATTTATAGATGACCATACACGATCTTGTTGGGTCTATTTTTTAAAAGATAAAACTGAAGTCCATTATGTTTTTATCAATTTTCACTCCATGGTCCAAATATAATTCAACACCAAAATACAATTTTTACGTACCGACAATGGTACTAATTATTTCAATCAATGTTTGTCTCCATCTTCATGAACACGACATCATTCACCAGAGTTTATGGTCGACACCCCTCAACAAAATGGGATCACCAAACGAAAAAATAGACACATCCATGATGTATCTCGTACCCTAATGTTCACTACCAACATGCCAAATATTTTTTTGGGCAATGCTATCTTGACTGGAACATATCTCATCAACATAATGCCTAGTCGAATCCGTTCATTTGTAACCCCCATCTTCAAAAATTTCAAGATTCATCTTCTCACTCTCGATCAAGTTCCACTCTTCCCCTTAAAATCTTTGTTTGTACAGCATTTGTACATGTCCATACACACTGGCAAACTAAATTAGAATCCTGAGTCACAAAATATGTTTTTCTTGGTTATTCACCTTACTTAAAAGGTTACAAGTGCTATGATCTCGTATTACATCGTACCTTTGTCTATCTTGATATAACACTCTTTGAAATCACTCATTTCTACCCCATTCCTTTCTCGTATCTTGGATCTTGAATCACTCAACCGGTGACTCTTTTTTCTTTGATTTTTCCCTAAACACTAATTCTATCACACCATCATCATACTCCACTCCTTTTCCGGTTACAGAAGGATGCTTACGCTCAGAGGAATGTGTAGAAAAACAGCAGAACAAAGAGGTACTGGTTTACTTACAAAATCCAAAATCGAAGCTCAATGCGAATCTCACTTTTTAGGTACCGATTGAGTCTGAACCAGTGGCAGCTCTGCATAACGAAGAGTCATTCCCTAGGTTAAATCAAATAATAGAACATCTCTCTAATGCTCCTAAACTTGATGGTATTGCTTTCCTATTGTACTCAGAAAACAACCTTGTTCATGTACTCTCTATCCTATTTCAAAATATGTATTCTACAATGCATTATCCATAGAGTATCGTGCTTTTACTTCTAACTTTGATAGTGTGAAAATTCCTAAGAATATCCGAGAGGCATTGGATATTCTTGAGTAGATAGAAGTTGTGATGGAGAAAATGAGGGCATTTAAAAAACCTTTACACCCTGGCTAAGTTGAACACAGTATGAGTTCTTTTGTCCTTGGCCACCAACCTAGATTGGCCACTTCAGCAACTCGACAAAAAGAATCTTGAATGGCGAATTAGGAGATGAGGTTTTCATGACACTATCTTTAGATTTTTGTAAAAAGGGAGAAAAAACGAAGTATGCAATTTGAAGAAGTCATTGTATGGACTCAAACACTCTCATAAAGCATGGTTTGATAGATTTTTCAAAGGTAATAAAAAGGGAAGATTATTATCAGGTACAATTAGATCACATTATGTTCTACAAGCAGAAAAATGGGAAGAAGGCAATTTTGATTGTATATGTAGACGATACCATCCTAACTGGTGAAAATATCGAGAAGATGCAAAGATTGAAGGTCTTAGCCGCTGAATTTGAAGTTAAGGATATGGGTCAGATTCTTTACTTCTTAGGAATGGAGGTGGCTAGATCGAAGAAAGTGATTAGTGTTTCTCAATGAAATTATGTCATTGACCTCTTAACTGAAACAGGCATGCTCGGTTGTAAGTCGAGTGACATGCCCATTGAAGTCGGAATGACATAAGATGCAGGAAAATCAATTGAAAGGGAGGGGTATCAAAAGCTTGTTGGTAAACTAATCTATCTGTCACGCACTAGACCTGATATTGTCTTTATAATAAGTGTAGTAAGCCAGCATATATACTCGCCAAAAGAAGCTCACCTAGAAGTTATGTACAAGATACTAAGGTATTTCAAAGGACTCTAAGTAAAGGTATATTTTCAAGAGACAGGTTCAACTGAAGATAGAAGGTCTACTAGTGGATGTTGTACTTTTGTATGGGAAAACATAATCACTTGAAGAAGTAAGAAAGAAAATTTAGTAGCCATAAGCAATGCTAAATCTTAGTTCAAAGTTGTTCACAAGGGATATGTGAAGGATTGTGATTAAAAAAACTTTTAAAAGAACTATAGGCCATTGAAAGATTACCGATCAAACTCTATTATGATAAAAAATCTGCCATCAATATCTCTCTTAATTTCGTTCAACATGACTGAACTAAGGATGTAGAAGTAGATAGACATCTTATCAAAGAAAAGGTGGAAGACGAAGTTATTTGCATGACGTATGTTCCTACAAAAGAACAAGCTATGGACAGCTTCACCAAAGGATTATCAAAGCACATTTTTGATAATTTCATCTACAAGTTGGCTATGATCAATATCCACAATCCGACTTAAGGAGTAGTGTAGAAATCATAAAGATTAATCATGATTGATATATGATTAATGGATAATTGCAGCAACGGTCCCAAACATTTGAATTTTTTGCATTTACCCTAACATTCAGTTTGTGCCACCAGCTATTCCAAACCTTTGGAACCCGAAATCCAAAATGACAGAGAACGTGAATTCCACCTTGAGTTGACTTGAAAAATGGAAAACATTGGGTATTTGGAACATTTTGAATAAGGACATTTTCGTCACTTAAAATAAAACAAAAAAAAAACAGAAATTTTCCCCATCAACTTCATCTTCTTCACTCACCTCACATCATCCCATCCCTACCCACCTCCAAATAAACCCAAAACCCAGAAATAACACATATACGCTAGTCATCGTCGGCCACCTCAACCATCTTAACGTTTCTACAACAAATAATAGATAGAAAAAGTGAAAAAGGCATGAAAATAGCATGCATGAGCTAATTCTATAGTGGAAAAATTATGTGTCCAAAAACTAACCACAAACAAGTTAACCCTTTCCCAATTGAGGTATATCAAGAATATTTGAGAAAAAATAGTCGGAGAGAGGCGAGAGAGAAATGGATTGTTATTGTTTTCATTTGAATAAAGATTTTGTAACTGATTAGTAGCAAAAATACATCTCTTCCAAATGGGTTCTTTTTCTTCATTCATTTGCACTAAATGGGTTTGAATTTTCATAGGACAACATGGCTTCTTCTCAGGTATAATTCGCCTACTCGTCGCCTTTTGACCGTGCCACCTTGATGAGGGATAAAAGTCGACGGAATCAATGCACCACCATGCTCTTCAAGAACGATCTCAATGACTTGGTTAGTACCTGTATTTTTTATGATAATTTGCACCCTCATTGTCAAATGATTATACCGATTATGGGTTCATCAATCTTAATGGCAAATCGCCCACTCCAAAGCCTTGGTCGTTTGTCTTGGGTGCTTGCTCAGTATTTAAATAGGAGAATTCCCCAACACATTCTGAAACTTAGATCGAGATTCCTAATTTACAAGGTATCTCTTCCCTGGTTTAGAAGGTCTACGAGTGGATGTTGCACTGGGAGTAATTCGAGCACCACTTTGGCATAGAACATCTCTAATGTTTGTGAAGTTGGGTTCGACTTCGTTAGGAGTTGGGCAAAAGACAATGTCAACGAGAAAAGTAAATTTTATCAATCATCATTGAACTTCAAAATTGTTACTACTTACTCACTCATCTTTAACGAGTTACCAAATAATCACTCATCTTTACATATAATTACTCATCCATCACTCATTTAACTCTCATCTCTCCAAACAAATGAAAAATTACACATGGTAACGGAATTCCTACATGGCAAACTCTCCATTAAATCTTGACGACCTAGAATTAAACCCACGACATATACTCTCTTAAAATCACGCCTCTACCCATTTCACGACATTTCTTCACTGGAAGGGAAAATTAAGAAAAACTCCTATCAATTTTTCAAAATTCTCCCTCAAATCAACTATTAGGCTTGGGAATTCTTCTCTTGTCTGGATAATGGAGGGCATAGGTGACCCACAAGGCCCTCATATGGCAATAATTGGATAGAAGATGCATTGTTGGAAGTTGAACAAGAAAGACCAGGAGAAGGTAAATTTTTATATTATTTTGTTGAACATGTTTTCTTTCCTCTTGGGCATGAAGTAAAAAAAAAAATTGATTTTATCTGAATGATTCTAAATTGAAAAATTGATGTTTATCTGAATGATTCTAAATTGAACATTTTGAAATAGGCAATATATTAATCAGATTCACTGAAACCCTAGCCATATTTTTATTGCAATACCTTAACCCAAGTCTTTTAGATGTAACAAACATTAATCCTAGTACTTTTTGCATTCCACTGACGAACAATGAAGATGAAGATTTGTGCCACTTGAGTACCAGTTAAATGAATCGGAGGATAATGTGGACGATGGAAATTTTCGTTATCATAGAAATGCACCAGAAAGAGTTGTGGTTGGTTTGAATGCCGACCTTAAATCTCGAACAGATAGTGAAGATGCTGGCTCGGAATTGGATGGTCCATATTATGCATATTCTGAGGAGGGGTTGCATGCTGATCATTCTTCAGGTGTGAAAAATAATTATTGTTTTCCCACTTATGATGCTGAAATATAGAAGTATAATCCACATCTAGAAGTTGGAAATGAGTTCAAGGATATAGAAGAATTTAAGAAAGCAGTTAGACATCATGACGTTGTCACTAGGCGTAATTTGAAGTTTAAGGTGAATGATGATAAGAGAGCACATGGAGTGTGCAAAACAAAAAAAAAGGATTGCAAGTAAAAGATTTGGGCTTCGTGGAATAAGAAGATGGACTGCGTACAAATTAAGACATTCATTTCACAGCACACATGCATACGAGACACAACAAATAGGCATTGTACGTCTAAGTATATTGTTGAGAAGTAGTTAGAGACTTTCAGGTCAACTAACTATTAGCTTTTTTGGAATGAATCGTTTTATTCGAGCAATCTACTAGCTTATGTTCCTGATTTTGAGAATGAATGAACTGTAGTAGCCAACATCCCAGGAGTTTATTTTATTCCAATAGTTTATATTCCAACAATGTACATAAATTGCTGATGCACCTGAATTCTGGATCAGCACCAAGAATCTGGTGTTGGTGTATCAGTTGCTGATTTTAGGGCCTGATACGCCCGCTTCAAGAGCATCATGTTTGTAGCTGATTTTAGGACATGTACACCTGATTTTAGGACATGATTCAACTTAATCTGGAACATTATATTATTCAACCCAATTTTGGTGCATCAGCTGAATGCACTTGAATTTTGCAAAAGATATTTGACCCTTTGTTTTTAACTCCAACAATTTCAAATAACTCCTGCACCTCAATCTGCTGATGAACAAGGATGTGCAACAGATTGAGTTGAACAAAAGTAACTTCTAATTCACACAAAATACTGCCCAACTACCAGCCACCAACAAGAAACAAACTAAGTTATAAGATGATTCATTCATTCAATAATACAAGTTGAATTCTCAACAGCTTTTTAAAACTTCACAGCAATCTGATGCGCCTAAATCTGCTAATGCACCAAATTTAAGTACCTCAATTAGCAGCTTCTTAAAACTTCACAGCAAAACAAGAAAACATCATGCGCTTGAAATTGGATTAATTCATTCAACGTATTCTGATCTAAATAACTCAAAGTTCAGAAAGTCAAGTTACAACTATTACAACCAACTACAAATACGAACTACGACAAAAGAGCTATTCTACTTTTGTGAAATGCATTACACCGAAAAAATTAGAGCACTTTCAACCCATACTTCATCGATCAAACTAAGACATATCCTGTACTGGCTTCTGCTACGCTTTCTCTTGGCATTGAAATTTGTAGTTAATAGGCAAAAATCCCTATAAATTGCTCGTGCACCACCACTCCGTTCTCATTTGTTACTCGAAAACTTGCCTGGAAGATGAACATTTCATCAGATTTAGAGGATCGGGGTTCTGATTTGGGAATTTTGATTTTAAGATTTAAAAATCCCATCCAATTCCACAATACCGAGAGCCCACCTTAAGAAACTCGAATCACCACCAAACGAATCAATATCAATAAAATCAAAGCAATCCCTCCTCAAATAACACTTAATCTGCAGCCGCACATTGCATCTAGCACTCGGAGGGCATTGCGTGAGTTCTTTGTAAATGGCAGCTGCGAGCATATCGAGGTCGCGACCAGTGGCGCACTCATGGAGGAAGAAGGTGTTGCCAATGTCGAAGCAGTGACCCCTTTCAAATATGATTTGGGTTAATAATATAAAGGCGTGTTTGTTTGTGGCTTTTTGGTGACTTGTACATAATTTTTGTTGTCAATATGCCACGTAGGAATTTCATTATTCACGTGTAATTTTCCATTTGTTCCATTTGTTTGGAGAGATGAGTGATGGATGGGTAATTATATTTAAAGATGAGTGATTATTTGGTAACCCGTTAAAGATAAGTGAGTAAGTAGTAACAATTTTGAAATTCAATGATGATTGATTAAATTTACTCCGATGGAGAATGAGGCGAAAAAGAGGTGGTAAAAGGATGGGTTGAGGTGGCTGACGGTGACTTGCATGTAGGTGGTATTTCTAGGTTTTGGGTGAGGTAGTAGGTGTGGGGTAAGGTGAGGTGAATGAAGAAAATGAAGTGGGTGGGTCGTGGATGGGGAAGATTTCATTTTTTTTTTTTTTTGGTTTTATTCTAAGTGACGAAATTGCCCTTGTTTAAAACGGTTAAAATATCTAATTTTTCCATTTTTTAGGTCAACTAACTGTGGAATTCACGTTTTCCATTGGTTTGGACTTCGGGTGCTGATTTTCCAAATGTTTGGAACCATTGGTTGCACAAATTGAAAGTTAGGGTAAAGTCTACAAAAAATTCAAATGTTTGGGACTGTTGCTGCAATTATCCCTATGATTAATCATGATTGATGTATATTGATTAAATCTTTGCATAACTTGAGCTAATTGTAAGGCTAATCTTGTATCCTATATTAGAATTTTCCTTTTTATCATTGTACTATAAACAGGTGTAACAGACGTGTATAATTCAATGAAGAAAAATAGAAAATTCTTATTTCATTCTTCTTTATTTTTTATTAAAATTTTATTTTTAGTCAATTGTTTGTCTTTCGATTGATACACGGTTGAGCAGATAGATCACAAACACTACAAATTTAGGAGCGATCTTGATCAGGGATGAATTGATATTGACATTATCAATATCTCAAATCAATGTATGAGGTTATCCATTTCGTAATTTAAGTTTTAATGGTGTAACCTACAATTTCTCGATCTTTGTCTTACCGTCATATAATTAATTTATGAAAAATGCCACGTAGCCTCTAATTAATTTAAAATATATATTAAAAAAATCTTTACATTTTACTATTTATAAACTTTTAGGTGAGGTAATTGAACAGAGAAAAAAAATGGAGTGACTTGTTTACAAATGAGTGAGTAGATTAGCTGCTACAAAACCAAAGAATTTCATTCATATATCAATTTACAAAGTTAGAAGATACACACATCCTCTGATGACCACCTACGAAAGGAAATTTACACGCTGAAAATAATAGTTATATGATTTACTAACAATTCACTATGCCAACTTCGGTTCTTAACGATGCAAAAACTAGGACTTTTTCATGAAAGAGACGTCATGAAACTGAATAACAAGTAGCTATTTTTCTTCCTTTTTTTTCTGTCACAAAGATGATCAGTGGTCGACCTTGTGAAGTAATCATGTCTACGACTCTAAACATAATTTAAGTTGATTTACTGCACAAATTCCACATAACTTTAGCCGTAGTCAACTCTCAGTCGCTTCAACTCGGCCTGGAAACTCGGGCTGGACTTTAAAATTCGATATGCAAGAGTCCTTATGTCCTCTCGTGAGCAATCTCGTGATATACGAACAAGCTCCCACAAAGCACCTCCATTTATCATATCCTTTGCGTTGGCCTCTGAAATGTAGTGATCCGAGCGTTAAAGGCACGATAAATCTCAGAGTTTGAGTTCAGATCTTATGAGATAAAGTAAATTGTACCATGTTGTGCTAAATGGCAAAGCGCTAGCTCAATGTGACGCCGGATTTGTGAGGCTTCATTGTTGGCATTCTGCACAATCCATGGAAGGGTTCCGTCTTCAAGGAGAAGAGACTTCCCAGCTTTAGTTCCTGCAATAACAAGACAATAACTTGTACAGAGAATTTCACGCAAGTGTTATAAAAGCATAAAAACTGGATTTATGTAGTGCAAGTGCAACCTGCCTTGTCAAATCCAAAATGCCGGTTACATACATTTTTGTCAAAACTTATAGTTGTTTATAAGTAGTGGGTTCAAAAAACACGTGGTTATAGAAAAGGTAAAGTCGTGGATCCTAATAAATATGTGGATGAAATTAGAGTTTGACCAGTTTATAAGCAATTATAAGCTTTGATTAAATCAACCTGCATATTTACAAATACCTATGGGTTAAACCTGGTGACAAACCATCTCGTATAAAAACTTGAGCTATTAGAAGAAGGGAAAATTTGTTTATCTATTCAAATTGTGTCTTCAACACTCATCATGTGCAAACCCAAAAAAAATAAAAATTAAAAAAAGGCACACTGTTTTTGTAAATGCGTGGTAGGTAGACAAGCACCCAAAATCTTTCCATGCTTTTTATGTGATGAAGAATTGAAAGAAACAATTCTAACCGCTAATTTGAATAACTGTACAAGAATGGTATATACAATATTCAACTAAGAGCCAAAAAAGTATAGATCACAACAAATATGGCTTTCAACAAAATCACACAGCTTTTTTGGATGTAACTGAATTAGCCTAAATGTCGAAATTCCCAAACTGTGGTTTATCTAAAGGTGTAACTCTTCCAGACTGCTAAAATTAGGTGGTCCTGGCACAGGCAGTCAGGCATAACAATTTTTGTTTGTTTTTAAATTTTGTTTTTTTTTGTAGAAAAATTTATTTTTCCTTTGGGACTCGGCAGAGTTCAAGACCACACAATGCAGGGTTCTATGCAAATAATCTTTTGGCCCCCCTCTATTCCTTTCTCTATATTTTCAAAAAAGAACCGCATATAAAGCCAGGGTGGGCCAATGTCCCCTAGAATGTGCTTGTTTGGTAACGCTTACAAGTTGTGGGTCCTACAAAAAGTGTGGATAATAAGTGAGTAGTCAGATGTGAACCCTATGAAGTATGTGAATAAAAAGTATGTTTGACCAGTTTAGATTATAATATAAGCTTTGTCAAACATGCTTCTAGACTCCTTGGGTTATTAGAGGATAAAAAATATTTAGTAGTACATAACCTCTTGCAAGAATCAGCAGAACTTAATTGCTGATTATTATATGAAAAACAGTGCAAAAAGAGCCTAAAATGCATGCATAATCATGGGATACATGTATGGGTTTTGCTTGTGCGTGTGAAGGTGCATGGATGGGCGTACAAGAGATTCACCTTGTGTGGATATTGTTCTCGACTCACATTTAGCAAAGTTTGCAATTCCACGAGCTACTTGAGCAAGAACATCTGGATGCCTACATCTAACCATTCCCAGCAAGGCACTAATACCACCTTCTGCTCTTAGCTTCACTTGTAACTTATCTGTGAATATAAAAATGATAAATGTAACAAAAAAATAAAATAAGAAAAGGAATGAATGGTGGCTCCACTTTACAGACGGGTCCCATAAACATCAAACAGACACAGTCTACGGTAGCAATTAGCTTTCAAAACCAGTCTAATAAATTAGGAAGACTCTAATTCGATTGATCAAGTATAAAACTATAATCCTTACTCGAGAGCAATCATGAATTAAACAAAAATAAAAAATATGAAAAGCATATATATGCATAGATTTATGGTGCTTCATCCTCAACGTGAGATCTACGTCCTCTTCTTGTCAGAACTTCTTTATTTAATTAACTTATGTGGAATTCCTATTGACTTCTACAACAAAAGAAATGGACAAATCCAGAAAATAAAAAATATTGAATGGCCTATCAACTTACCATTGCCGCAAAGATTAGCAATGGCTCCAGCAACCATGCGTAGTGTTTGAGGATCCTCTGCATTGGCTGCTGTTAATGATAACAAACTTATTCCCCTTTGAGACATTATGAGCTCCTGATTGGTTTCTGTTTATCACCGAGAATCAAATTCATAAGCAAATAACACTAAGATATCAACTCTATACCTAAATCATTTCAGTCCAGCTAATGACATATTACCATTCATTGCGAGATTAGCAATTGCCCCTGCTGCAACTCTGTGTATGGTCTCATCGTTGGAGCTTCTCAGGAGTGTCAGCAACGACGTAAGACCGCCAGCTTCAACAATCTTTTCCTGATTTGTCTCTGAAAAGTATAGGAGAGAGTAA
>CAIGRL010066897.1:0-12098 GCA_903798325.1 Fraxinus xanthoxyloides | reverse complement strand
TTTTAATTTCTTGATTTTAGTTATTTTACTATAAAAAATATAAAGTTGCCAGTTAAGGTCAATTATTTGGTCAACTACGGTCAAATTAATAGAAATCATCCATTTAGACTTCAGCTGCAATATTTTAAAATGTTTGGTACTGTGGGTAATACAAATGAAAGGTTTGAACAAAATTAACTATTAAATAAAAGATTTGGTACCGCTATTACAATTATCTCAAAAATAAATGGTTCATAAATGTGACACATGGAAATTGATAGTGCATCCTTAGCATAAAAGTTGGCATGCCTATCCAAAATGAGTTATTATCAAATGCCTCATAAAGCTAATAAATGTTGGTACTTTTGTTTGTTTATGAGTGATGGGAGAATTGTAAATTAGATGGGGCTAAATCATTTTAAATAAATAAATAATGTTAAAGGGCTCCTTTAAAAATAGTTTTTTGAAAAAATGAATTTTGAAATAATGATTTATTTATTTTTTTGGAAGAATGTGTGGTTAAAAAATAAGAAAATATTTTGAATTTGAATGTAATATTATTTTATATTGAAAAATGTATTTTAGAATAAAATGGAACTCAAATAGGGGAAATGTCCGTTTTTACCAAGTCATCGTTTGATTCCATTATTTTCAAAATATATTTTCTCTTTTGTTTTTGGACAACATATTATTCATTAAAAAAAAAATTCCCATTTTTTAACAATCTATCAATCTACTATTCAAAAATAATCATTCGAAAATGGCCCGGACTAGAGTAAAATAATCATTCGAAAATGAATCTATCAATCTTTTTTTTGGCCTGGACAAGTGACTTTATTCATTCGAAAATGCATTTTTAACATAAAAGTGAGGCTCAAACAGGCGCCAAATACGATCTACGGGTAGAAGATGATGAAGTTAGGAAGTAGGTTTATTGTGACCAGGAATAAACTTGAGAGTTTTTATTTTTCGAATAAATTCATTGGAATTTCTTAAAATCAATCTTTTGAGAGAGAGAGAGAGAGAGAGAGGGAGGGAGGGAGGTCATCGTCCTTGGGATGGGAAACATGTTGGATGCCAATTCTTGCTTCGAATAGTAAGAGATAAAGAGCGTGAGTGAGAACAAAATTAGAGAGCAAAGAAGGTGGTGACAGAGGGGAAGGAGAGTTATTTTATTTCCTAGAAGGCTATTTAGTGAAACGCATTTCGTCATTATTTTCTATGCTCGAACTCGCATTTCATCGATATTATTAAGGTATAGTAGCATCAGATAATATGAAAAATTACCGCTTGCTAAAGTGTATGTAATACTTAATTCTTGGATCTGTCCTAGTTAATAAAATATTTTGATGCACAGATTATAATTTTAGTGCAAACTAATTTTATTTTGTTAATTTCTAATATATAAGTTTGTAAGATTCTTTAATTAATGGCACACTAATTAATTCCAAAGTGAAAATTGGTTTGGATTTCTCTATATTGGAAGTAGGAAGGGAGGTTAAAAAGGTGAAAAGAAATAAATGAACATATTTTCACATTCATTCTCTAATGACTTATTGATTATATGATAATATAGTTTCTGTTTGGTTTCTATTTTATTTTGTTAAATTTTATTTTTCAAAAAATGAATGGTTGATAAGTGTAACACATGGGAAGTGACGGTGCAACCTTAGTGCAATCTTAACACAAAAAGTCGACATGCCTATTGAAAAGGAGTTATGATAAAGGTAATAAGCATTAGTTCTATTTTCTACATCGACAAGTAATTGGAAAATTGTGAAATATATAGGACTATAACGTATTAAATAAGAATTTTCTTAAAAATAATGTTTACTATATAAAAAACGTGAACCGAGTACAAGATTTTGATTCCGATCTTTTTTTTTTTTTTTTTAGTTTGTAAAGTTTGAGTCCAAATTGCTTTCTCATTTTTGTTGTTCTTTTGGTTGTCTTCGCAATCAAATTTTGATACCTAGCGATTGGAGCGGGGTGACGAGATTTAATTGGGGAGACAATAAATTTTTTGAAAAAGGAGTAACTCAAAGAGAAAATTGAATATTTGCTTAAAAAAATACACTAATTAGGATCTTCACAATCCTAATCGATATGAGAAGAAGAAGGCGGCGGATCTTTCTAAAATATTTAGTGTACGAACTAAGTAAATTTAGTGCAAATTAATTTGATTTGATTAGGTTTTAAGTTGTAAACTTCTCTAATTAACGGCGAATTAATTAATTATTAAAAAAATGACAAAATTTTATTTATGCCTTGGAAGCAGGAAGGAAGAATAAAAAGGTGCAAAGAGACGATTCATTTATTCTTAATTGACAAAAGAAATTATTTATTACAATTCACATACTTAATTAAAAGTAAAATTTTCATGTTTAGCCAAACATGCACTAAATATTATCATGAATTTAGCATATATCCAAATAGCTTCATCAGCCTAATAAGTAATAATCGAGCACAGTACCGACCAAACCCTAATTCTGCCACGACCCGGCCCAAAAAAAAAGGGTCGATATTTCAAACCATATTTCTTGAATCTGCGCCGTTAATTTCTTTCAAAGAAACAAAAACGGTAAATAAATTCAAATTTCAAATCTGCGCCTCCAACGGTCAAATTTTCAGAGGGTTTCTCCACGAGCTACACGCGTATATATACACCCACAATCCTTCGTAGTCGCTCCATTCTTCATTCCGAGGAAAACCCAGAACAAAAAATTCTCTCCCTACGAGAAAATCTTTACAAATTTGCAAGAAATTTTCAATTTGAATCGTTTAGCAATGGATTTCCACGGCCTTGCAAGAAGAGAACTCCAGGCTCTCTGCAAGAAGAACAAGATCCCGGCTAACACGACTAATGTCGCCATGGCAGATGCTCTTAAAGCTCTTGAGACCGTAAGTTTTCTGGGATTTCTGAATCATTGATTTCTTGATCTCGTGTCATATTTGTTTATTTATTTTTATTTAATTGCACTGTATTAATTTCTGCATGTGTTAGTTGCTAAGAATCAATTGGTTTATATCTCCCAGTTGATATAGAAGTGAATAGAACGGGGAAGAAATATTCGTGTATATGTTGTAGCACTATTCGTGTATATGTTGTAGCACTGTATTGACCTCGAAGATTCCCCAGATCTTGTTCTTTTCAAATATGATTGTTTTATTTAATCTATTACAATGGAAAGCCTGAAGGGAGTGTGTTTTCTGAATGTCAAAGAACGATGCACGTAGCCGACCCCAAAATAATAGGTTATTGTCATTTGTTCACTGTGTTAATCTTGAAGATCTCCCGATCTTGTGTTTACTCTATTACAATAGGAAACCTGAATGGAGTGTGGTTTTTGAAAACTCAAATTGATAAACGTAGTGTTCTGATTGACAAATCTGTAAATTATTGGCATGATAGGTTGAAGGTATTGAAGAATATTTGAAACCAATGGAATTGGAAACCGCTCAATCATTAATTGATTCACCGGTGAAATCAGAAGAAAGATCTCCATTTGTGCTATCTACCGTTGGGAGGAGTACACGTAGGAGAAATGTTGTTAGAGAGGAGCCAGAAACTTTGCCTCGAAGGACTACTCCATGGCGTTCAACAAGAAAGGCAGTTGTCGGAGATGAGGGCGAAAAGGGGGTTACGATTGAAACTCCGGCATTGGCAGCGACCACTAGAAGGAGGGCTCAGGTGTCAATGGTTCGGAAAAAAGTGGAGATTCAATTTGAAGAGGAAATTGGAAAAGATACAAAGACTGTTCCACCAACCCCTGCTCCATTAGGGACTACTAGCCGGAGAAAGGTGAAGGAAGATAGTACAGTGAAAAAAGTGTATAGCACGCGCAGATCAGTAAGGTTGGCTGAGAAAAGTGTGGAGATATTGAAGTCCAACGATGAAGAAAAATTGGAAACTCTTAAGCAAGAATTGTTTACCAAGGAAATAGGTGATAATTTGGACGTGAGTCTGAAACAAGGATCAGATGATTCAGATAAAGTTTTGGATGTCGGAGGTATTTTTCTCAACTTGTTCAAGAATCATTGCCTCTTATAATCTCAAGATTTGTTTTCTCAATCATCAATAACTTTCTACAATTGCAGGTGTTGATACTAAAGCAATGGCACAGGATAATTCGGAAAGCGAAAAGATTTCTGAGGCTGAGAATGCACTTGACTATGGTGTCGAATCGAATTCTGAGACTGATGATACTGTGGATGATGTCCTTGAAAATAAAGGTATCCTTTTGTTTTTGAGCTGTGTCTTTTATGCTTTGCTGATTCATTTATGATAGGATTGATGTCCAGTTATCCGGTTAATTTCTTTATGTAATTGATTTTTTGTTGCCTTCTGTTCTGTACATCTGGATGATTTGCAGATGATGAAATTTCTTGTGATACCAAGAGTCAAAATGCAACAGAGAGAGAAATTGAGAATGCAGAAGATATGGAACTCGAAGTTTCCCTAGATGTCTTAGTTGACGAAAATTCTTGTGATGTTGATTCCATAAAGGAGTCTGAGAAGGAACTGAAGGATGAAATGGATTCCGAAGTTTTTTCACGTTCCTTGTCTGATGAAACAAAGACTGAATTGAATGTTGTTGATTTGGTAACACCTGCTGCTGATATTGTGGGTGAAGGAAGTGGGATTGATTTGGTGAAAGACGTTGAAATGGGGCTATCTTCCAATGATTCAGAATCTTCCAATGATTCAGAATCTGATTTCGAGCTCACTGATCATTCGACTTTCCCTAAACAGATTGATAATGGGGAGGAGCTCGACTTGCCGGAAATTCTTCAACAAGAACAAAGTGAGCAAGATGCTGAGCAAAGCAAGCAAGAGAGTGAACAAGTAGTTATCGAGGGTGCAACTGATGTTCCTTTGTCTTTGTCGACTCTAATCCCAACTGCTGATCCCACCAAGGAAGTTCAATCTATCAGCCTTACGCCAACGAAGACGCCAATCAAGAAATCACCGAGCAAGAAAACACCTAAAACGATGAAAAAGGTGTCTGATGTTTTGGATAATAAAGAGAACATTGGCAGTGGCAGTAAATTTTTCATTTTCACAACGGAGAAGGTGAAGACTCCAATTAAGACACCAACGACGAATAAAAAAATGACTGATGCTACAGATAACAAAGAGAATCTTAGTGGCAAAAAATTGATTCTTCTCACCAAGGAGGAGGTGAAGAAAACTAAATGCACAACTACTGAACAGAATTTGCATGAACTTAGTCTGAGAAAACTGACAAAGATGTTCAAAGAGAAACTACAGATAACGAACCAGTCCAGCAAAAATGAGAATGACCCGAAGGTGATCCCTTGATTCTTTTTTTTTGTCCATTAGAGTACTGCATACCAACACACACTTAATTTTTTATTGTTTGACAAGCAGGAAGCAACATTGAGGCCAGCTCTTCAAGCACTTCCTGAGAACCAGTTGGTGGATGAAGCCCAGAACTGAATCAAAATTCTCTTCAAACTTTATAAAATGGAGTTTTGAACCATCTTGGAAAACTCCAGCTTAGATGATTTTTTTTTTCCTTTTTCAAGTATTGTAATAAGTTGCTGATATATGCTCTTCAAACTTGAGTATCATTACCTCTTTGGTAATAATCAAATCTTTTTATTTTCCTCGAATGATATTGAACAGTTATGAAATTTCAGTGTTTTCGCCATTTCTCTTAATTGAACACACAGCGATTTCACAACTGCATCACCGGTCTTGCTTACAAACTTAACGAAGTTCTTATTCTAAAGACGAACATAAACAGTGTCATCGTCTATCTGCCCATGCTGGAATGATCATAAGTTTTAAAGGAATTGTCTGATCTTCAGTATTTGTATCTGCTCTGAAAATGACCGGCTTTATCTGATTTTGGCTAGGTATTAAGAAATATAGTATTCTGTGCATGGAAATGTTCGAACTTCTTTTTATTTACCCGAGTGTATCAAATATCGTGTGCCTAACTCAAAGTTGGTGAACTAACATGGAAGCAAGCGACAAAAGCTCCTTTGAATTGTGTCTGCAAAATTCCTTATTAGATAAATTCAACTCGCATGACACCAATCTCAAAAGTACATGTATGTGAAGATACTAATTATTTGTGCCCGAAGGAACGTGCAAAAAGTACACAGGTTTCAACAAGAATTCACATAATATCAAATGATCATATTATTTACAGTAACAGCCTAACTCAATTATGAACAAATAAATGAATGCTGGCCAAGCATCATTCTACCTGACTCTTGACTAATGAAACATACCAATAGATGGCTAAGATCAAAAGCCATCTGAAACCGATCTTGTGGACCACATTTTGTTGTCTATCTACTTTCCAAACTTTTTCGGTCTCTACCCAAATGTTCACACGAGATTCTTTACATTCTGACCTCGACTACGTCACCATCCCTGAGCTCTGTGTTGGGCAATACCAGCTGGCCATTCACTGAAACCAGTTTTCCGTCAAATCCTATCCTTCTAGCAGCATCAGCAGCTGTGCTCCCATTTCTCAATCTCATTATCTCCCCATGGGGCCAACATACAATCGCCACTTCATCAAGAGAAACTGAATCTCCATTCACGTACTTCCTTGCACCAAGGTTAAGTTGTCGAAGCCCAGCTTCGGAGCGCAGTTGCTCTTCCCATTGAAGCATTGTCCTCAACAGCTGCACCTGGTATACGCCAAAAAATTAAAACAAGAACTCAGATCTTATAATAATTTACTTTAAATAAATACCTTTTTTATTGGTTGAAGTTAAAAATAAGACTTCTATATCTTTATTGCTTGATTCTTCTCAAGTTTTAAGTAAATTTCTCATCCAATACATTTTTCCTTGGGAGTTATTACCAATGTATAAACAAAATCAGTGTTCCAAGAGCCAATCTAACTCTCACATTGATAAGTGATTATATAAATGCACAATCATATTGAATAAAATAAAACATTAGGAGTCCTAGATGGCAATAATTATTAAAATCCTAATACTCCCTCCATCCATAAAGATAGACGTGCTTTTTATTTTTGTTTGTCCCAAATTATAGGCCATTTTCCTAGTTAAGAGTTTAATTGATTTTTCAATTTTCTAATATGCCCCTATGTAATGTGCCTTTTTATTTACAAATATGAACAACTTTTATTTAAATCATTATTCAATATAGGAGTATATTAAAAAATATAAGTAAAATTTATTGTTCCAACTATATTAATTATATTTTCTTAATTCGTGTGAAAATGAAAGCAAGTCTATCTTTGTGGAATGGAGGGAGTATAATTTTTACGGGAGCAATGATCACCCCTTGCTGCAGATGAAAGCAAAGTTGAAGCTTCAATCCTTCAAGTAACACAGCTTGTTAATGCTTAAAAAGAAATCCACCCAATATAATTTCAGCTAATCCAACTCCTAACAACTTTATTAGTCAGGAAGCATAGAATGATTTATCATCATCAAGTAATCAAGGAATGAACTTCAATAGCCCGAATTACCCCCCAAATATACCTTATTGTTGATGCCATTGTCCACCAGAGTTGAGTTAGAGTTGAAACTAGACCTCTCCTCATAAATTGAGTTAGATTCATCAGAAGTAATAGTTTTGCCCTCAAAAACAGCCGAGACAACATCCCAGTATTCAGTTTCTTCCCGTTCTGTCAACTCAATGACTTGGATAAATGTTGGCAATAGTCGTTGAAACTGATCTTGCTGTGAAGCAGTAATAATCTGAGTGCATTTCTTGAAGCAGCCAGCATATAATATGACAAAGCCAAGAGAAGAAGAGAAAGAGTACAACAATCACAAGAAAAGAAAGCATGAGAAAAATGAGGAAAGACTGGCAAACAAACCTTGTGGTATATACCATCTCGGCAAAGGGTATACTTTTCCAAGCAGGTACACCAATCCCCGTGTCCCGGTTTGCACCACCACTCATCAGAAACCTAAAATCCATTTTGGCAGATGGTCCAATTATAAAGAACAAATAAAATCAATCAAATCTACCATTCTAATGAATTTCTCCGAAAAATTTCAGATAATTCAAATTGTATCAGCCGAATGGAATGTAGTCGTGAGCAAAATTGTTTCTTTTCTTATTTAAAAAAGGGAAGTTGGTCCATCATATAATTTGTACCCCATACTAAAGAATGAGAAAATAATACAACAGAAACAAACAAAAGAAACTTCTGAAATACAAAATACTTGGGCATAAACTGTGTCCAATAGAATTTGAACCTACACCAAAGGCTTAGAAGGCCACTGTCATATCCATTAAAAAATGGACATTGTCCGGAATATCATATTTTGACTTTCCCATCACTTCAATCACATTACACTATCAGAACATGTATACTGTTTATTCTTTTATTTCTTAATTAGTATTCATTTACGAGGTTTTATTACTTGCTGGCTGCAGCATATTCAGACTCGTCCTTTTCATTACTTAATACTTGTTTTTATCAAGGCACTTCTCTTACAGTTTGGATTTGGGGGTGACAAACCATTATCTTCAATCGGCAAAGTTTTGAAAGAATTGCACAGTATTTCTTTTTAAGCTTTGTACTAATGATAATAGATAAACTTTTCATTTAATCATGCTTTCTCCTGGTTAGTTCTGAAACTTTCTCCATTAAATGAGAAAGTAATGAAACTGCTAATACCTTTTTATATAAACTTGCATAAACTTCCCATCTTTTTATTTGGTAAGAAGATCTTCTGTCAGCTACTGCCTCAGAAGCTGCTAGTCCGAAGCTTACAGCAACAAGCAATTCTCTTCCCTCGTTGTCAACTCTGGAAAAGCAAACTTGAAACATAAAACTCAGCGAAGGTAAAAATTATGGTCACGGCACATAAATTGTTTTTGTGTTACCTGACAATAACTGCAGGAAGCAAGTGACCTGCTTCCACTCTGAGAACTGGATGTCCGGATTTCAATGCTCTATATTTTATGAATGGATCATTCTCAGCAGAACCTTGATCTTCTATTTCATTTGGGAAATCTGAGGAAACCATCATTTCAGAATCAACCACACTACTCTTGGAGGGCAATGGATTCTCAGTTTCCTTGTAAAGCCAATGTGCAGCAAGTCCATGTTCAGCATATTCATGCATCCTCTAAAAATTCAAGATTGTTTTCAAATTAAAATCCAGAAACATGCAACTTTCACTCTTATACAAATTTCGAAGCATTATATACCCGTGTTCGTATTTGAACTTCTAAAGGAGAGTTGTCAGGACCTTGTACTGCAGTATGCAGTGACTGAGATCATGGAAAGGCATTAGAATTGGGAGACAAATCAGAATAATATTTTGCTCGAAAAACTTTTGTAAAAACAAATTGAAAGAGTGCAAGAATAATGAAAATAATTTGACCTGGTAGCCACTTGGTTTGGGGTTAACAATGTAATCGTCAAATTCACCATCAATAGGGGTCCAAAGTCTGCAAAGAGTAAAATCATTCACTATCAAGTTGGTATTACTGTTGATTCCATTACCAATTCAACTAGATGGAAGGTAAAGACTGATAGATCATATAATTTCAGATTCACTTACCGGTGTATAATATTAAGGAGATTGTAACAACACTGAACTGCCTGTCCATGCAAAGTCCCGTTCTTATCTCCAACAATAACCCTCAGCGCACGGGCATCATATACTTTGTTGATACCAACGTCTTTTCTTCTCATCTACGGAGCAGTGAAATCAAAATGAGTGTTGTGAACAATAAAATATAACTTTTAGGTCAAACCTAGCTGTCAAAATAAAAAAAAAAAAAAAATCTCACTTGAAAATAGAATTTTTTTAACAGAAGAGAATCACTTATATTATTGAAATGAAATCTTGACCTAAAACCTTCCAATATTATGTGTTGGGTCTGTTATGTAAATATGCTCACTCTGTATCATATTCTTCCAATCTACTGCAAATTTTTATTACATATGAACCGCAACCTGAAGTACTCAATTATGATGGCTTAACAGACAGAAATGTTTAGCCAATGAGGACGGTACTGTGAATAAAACCTTAAAAATCTTGACAATAGAAGAACATCAGAGTTATGATAGTCAAACACACTTGATTTCGAGGAACATTATACACCTTTAATCATTGCTTAGACATGAACATAGAATTTCATCTGTACCTTGCTATATACGCTGTACAAGCTTTTTAGGCGACCAGATAAAGTAACTTCCATTCCTGGAATATAACTGCAAACATATGGTGGAAAGTTATAAACTCGTGTCAAGCTAACATGCTTTGTATGAAACTAGACTAATCAGAATGCTTTAGTTAGACAGAACTTACGATGTTGATATAAATAATTCCCGCTCAAGTGCTTCCTCACAAACAACAAGAGATGCTAGAGCAATGCCGGCATCCCTCACAACCTTTGGCTTTTTTGGTGTATCCGAACACGTCTCAAGATTCTTAAAAAAAATTGTACGTTTTTTCCTATCTGATAAGAGATCAAAAGGAAGTACAGCTTGCAAAAGAACCTGCACGAGAAAACATGAGAACAAATCAATCCGTAACATGCTAATCGAAATTATTACAATAAAATGTTGGTG
The DNA here is from genome assembly GCA_903798325.1 of Fraxinus xanthoxyloides. Classification (NCBI taxonomy): domain Eukaryota; kingdom Viridiplantae; phylum Streptophyta; class Magnoliopsida; order Lamiales; family Oleaceae; genus Fraxinus; species Fraxinus xanthoxyloides. The sequence continues at coordinate 1,563 of CAIGRL010066897.1, read as the reverse complement.
TTCATAAAATATATAGAGGTCAGATTAGAAAATGAAGGGACTGAAAAAATATCACCTTTAAAAGTTTAAGAGAATTTTCATGTAGCTGTGGGGATACAGAAAGAGGATAAGAATCCCCTTAGAATAAAAAAAAAAAAAATGCTTAACATAGCACTTGCTTTCAGTTACTTGACTTCGAAATTATCGCTAAACTGTTTACAGAGAACACAAAGCAAATAGATTACTAATTATACTTCTACCTTCATGCTCAATTTTTCCTCCTCCCCTTCCTGAGGTTCTTCAAGTTCATGATATCGTTCGATGGCACTGGATTTTGCAGATATTCTTCTCAGATTGCTTGCCTTGTTTGTGGGGCTCCACATGGAAGCCAGGTCAGCCCGAAGTTGGCGAAAAATTTTGGGCTGCAAGTTGGATGCATAAACGGCTATTACTAGCGAGTGTCGGTTCCACAAGCACCTGTGCATTGCAACTCTTTCTTTCACAGTATCATTCAATTCTCAATAACAAAGAATTTGGCGCACCTGAAGAACGGCAAAGCACAGGTCTTCAAGTTCAGCTTTTAGAGCCCACAAACCCAATCTGGAGGCAAGCGAGCACCAAATAGCTAATGTCTCCTCTGCTACAGCTTGAGCTTTGGCATAAGGAAGTGCATATCTGTAAAAGGGCCAATAACCAAATCGCATGAAACATGACCACCAATGTACTGTAGGATTTTCCTGACAAGTGAAAGGCTAAAACCAAGTTTCCATCACAACATGACAAATTGAAACTATAGAACTAAAAATAAGGGAAAAGTGAAAGTAATAATAAACTCGTGAATTAGATATCATTAAGCCCTATTTGACAACTATTATTTGAAAACTCTTCTCTCTACATACTCATTTTCAACTACAAATTCACAAAATAAAATAAACCTAAAACTTTTTTCTTACTTTTTAACCACAGATTTTCCTAAAAATCACTATTCGAAACATTTTTTTGACCAAAAAATGCCCATCAAACAGGGGCTNTTTCCTAAAAATCACTATTCGAAACATTTTTTTGACCAAAAAATGCCCATCAAACAGGGGCTAATTATTATTGTAACTAGGCATATCATCTCTGATGAAATACAACTAAAAATGACATTAAAGGAAGGTTAGAGTAAATACATTGTTCTCATATTATGAAGACGATCTGCAAGCTTTACAAGAACAACTCGTGGATCATCAACCATGCCTAGCAGCATCACTCGCACATTATTTGCCTAAAAGAAAGATAGCATTATGAGACGTAATCGAGAACTATGAACATTTTCAATGCCTATTATACACAATAACATATTTTTCTCTATCAATCAACATTCATGTGACTCCGATCATTTCGATTATTTATGGGCTATTTGATTATAAGAAATGTGAGAAAAACAGGGATAGACTTCACAAGCAGGGGCGGACCCAATGAAAGCCCAGTGCAGGCATCGGCTTGCACTGGACTTTGGGCAGCCCCAATTTTTTTCAACAACCCGTTTCTAAATTGAACTTAAAAAAAAAAAAAAAAAAAAAAAAAAAAAAAATGGCAAAA
>CAIGRL010066886.1:0-22702 GCA_903798325.1 Fraxinus xanthoxyloides | reverse complement strand
CATCAAAGATCCTTTCATGCTCAATGCTGTTATATTGGTGTTTGCAAACAAGCAAGACATGGTAAGTGGCTTGATACCTACTATTAGTTTACCCATCAATAAAGTCAAAGAAGTATATCCGGACCAAGTATATTGAGGATGTATGCTTTTCATTTTCCTGGTTACAGTGATATAATGTCTGGTTGTCTACCCTCACCACTAGCACTACTGTTTGAATATCATTACACATTAAGTATTTATGTCTTTGGATTGTGGTTAGAGTCCTTTGTTGAATAATAGATTTGTCGGTTACATTCAGAAAGGAGCAATGACCCCAATGGAAGTTTGTGAAGGCCTGGGTCTCTACGATCTTAAAAACAGAAAATGGCACATACAAGGGGCTTGTGCTCTCAAAGGAGATGGCTTATATGAGGGCTTGGACTGGTTATCAAGCACTTTGAAAGAGCACAAGGCTGCTGGATTTTCTTCAGTGGGCACTTCAACATTCTAAAGAGGTTTCACTCACCAAACTCTCAAGAAATCAGCAGGCACGTAGTTTTAATCAATTTGTGACTGATAAAAGAACCAGGGTGTCTGTAAATTAGAAAGCCACCAACTCTGACTGATATTTCCCCTCTTTGGGTTGTGTTCCTGCAGCTTATGAAGTGTATTTGTACTTTCTCAAATTCTTGATTGCCATTTTGATTGATAACTTGGTTGAATCATGAAACAATAGCCCAACTGCAGTGATATTTTTACACTTGGGGGATTCATGTTTAGAAATCCCCATTGCTACTTTGAAAATAGAAAGTGGTTTGAGTTATATCACTAGCATTCCCCTGCTTTCTTCCTCCTACTATGTGCGCTTATTTGGTGGACATTTATCTAGAATAAACAAAATGACATGTTTCTCCTCTGAATCTCCAAGAGCTGTGCATTAGTCTTCTATGATGTTTGGATACTGGATCGTTATACGGTGGATAATAGTGTTGATCAAAACAAATCAGCTATCAATGCATTTTGAAATAATCCATATTAGAGTATTTAATGTAGATTTTTTGAGAATAGATTTTGTGAAAAATAATTTCTTAGGGTAGTGTGGTCAAAAAGTAGCCAAAAGTTATGAGTTTATGTACAAAATTATTTTATTTGAAGATTGTATGGTGAAAATGAGTTTGAGAAAAAAAAAATTAATAAAATTTCTACCAGATAGAGACTTAATATTCACACAGAATTAGTGTTGCTATTTATATTCCATGTGGGTCAGATGCTATTTTTTTTTTCTTACATTTGTATATTGTACTCATGCTACAATAATCTTGTACTCGTTAATAACACGGGGGCTTTGAACTCTTATTGTTACACTTCGCCACCTGGCGTCCCACGTGGCCAACTCATCGAACCCCCTTTGTTGAAGCCACTAGTCTCCCACGCGGAGTGCATAAGACCTACCAAAAGTCCACTTTAACCGAACTCGTTTCATGGAATGGACCTGCCGAAACCCCTTTGCCAAAGTGGTGAGGCTCAACAAAGTCAAATCCGAAGTTCTACCACGAGTGATGACTCGCAATTGAAGATCTTAAATTCATGAAATCTTGTTTGAATGATTGATTTGACTCATATAATAAGAATATGTCAAAGTCTTGTCAACATAGGTTGTAGGGTGGCTGCTCCATTTGGGTAGCATTTATTGCACCAATAAGATTCTTCGATTAAGGAAATGAGGCAATATGTCCCCTTATCCAATGGACACTATCTCACATGTAAAACTATAAATATTCCTCTCATTTCTGTCATTTGGGGGTAATGCAAATACGTCTACTATAAGCAATATATTCTCCTCTTAAAAGTCAAATCTTTTGTTGCCAAAGTTAGATGTTTGATTTTAGTTTTAAGTTTGGTTATATGTTGACCATTCCTTATCGTGCAAATCCGCTCATATATCTTGCTGGTGCCCGAACATATTTGTCTGGTGTTATAAAACTTCTCCCATATTCAAATTTGAAATATCGTCGATTAGTAATTTGTATGGACATGTTGAAATTAGCTTGCGTAGACACGGGTGAGTCGGGTATCTGTTGCCACATCAACGAAACAAAAAAAATGAGGGCAACAGATTGACGCTATATGTGGGAAACGTCACTATAACCATGAACATTCCCATAAAAAAAGTTCACCAAAAAATAACTGGGCATCCCCCATTGAGAAATGATATGTACTTGAAAAAGAAAAAGAGGAAGCCCCACAGGTTAGGAAAAATCTGAGAACTCAATCAAGGAAAAAATGAGTTCAGACTGTGATGTCCCTCCTAAGAGAGTAAGAGAAAACCCTAATAAAGAGATTCTCCAAGCAGTAGCCCAAGTGGATCGGGGGCGACCCCACAACATCATAGGCACTATGGAATGAAAGTAGCTATTCAACTCACCCGGGAGATAAGCCAATACCAAAAATATCACCCACCAAAATATGGTTATGCAAGAACTCCTCATGCAAATGCAAAGTTAGAGAGGTCCACCAGTCCCCCTTTCTCACCACAAGTATACTATTCGCATGTGGATGAAGTTCAAAGCCAGAGAACCCTATCCCCTCCCCCCCATAAGCTAGAGAAGTTAGCCCCCTTAAAAGGGAAGTTGGAGTTGATATCTCCTCAAACTATGCTGTGGCCGACCTACCAAGGCCTATCTTGACATGAATGATAATTTTTCCCCAAAATACGAGCCAAAATATATGCTGTAAAAGTCTGTTAGTGTGTTTGACAAATTCAGTCCCTCGAGAACTAGGCACGGGCTATCCCAACCACCTCCCGTACCTAAAAGTAGGCCACAACCACCACCTTATGCAGTAAGGCAGCCAGAGGAAAGGCAAGGACATGTTTCCTCGAGTTGCTATGCCTAGAAATAGGCGCCACAAGAGGAAAGAAATGGTAATGGATCAGGCATGCCCATCTCATCTACTGCCTTGATATCAGGCTGATGAAGAGTACTCAGATGAAACCTAAAGAACTTGTGTCCTCAATGACGACGACGAAAACTTGCCTTTTTCACAAGAACTTAGAAATGCTCCTATCTCAAGTCACTATGTATCGCCAAAGATAACGAAGTATAATGAAAGAGGCGACCAGTTACAAAATGCACATAAGCCCAAGAGGCGCCACTTTCTTTGTCAAATGCAGGGACTTCCATTTGACTTTAAGCATAGCGGCATAAGTTTGGTACAATAGATTAACCCTTCGAGGAGTATTAAAAGCTTGCTAGAATTTAAAAGTACATTTCTAAAACAATTCGCTGTAAGTAAAGAAGAAGAGACTCCTATCCAACACCTTCAAGACATGAGGCAATAGCCAGGGGAGGCATTGAAGATTTTTCTAGCCCGTTTTACTGATGAGATGACATATTGTGTTAAAGTCATAGACTAGGAGGCATTTTTCGCACTATGGGGTAGGCTAAACATGAACACCCTCTTCTGGAAGGATGTACAAACCCCCACCAGCTACGATGCTCTACTGAAAATGATGGGTTTGAGATTATCAATGAAGAGTTGATTGATCATTGAAATAGTGCCAGCAATGGTCTTTTATCCCCTTAGAGACAACGTGAAAGAAGAACCACCTCTCATTTAATGGACCACCAATGGAACCAGGCTGGTCATGAAGCCATTCCTAACTCTGGGCAAGCACTTATCATAGCCACATTAACTACATTCCTACGGTGGCTTACGATGATGTAACTCCCGAAACCAACATGTGACAAATTGGACCCCAAAGAGGAACGGACCGAAGGTGGGGCTCAGAACCTAGAAATAGGCTGAACACCCCTAACTATTGTACCTATTATCATTTCTACAGTCATGACACAGTAGGCTATAGAGATATAGCCCAACAACCTAGGCAAGTAAATAATCAGAATGACTAAAGAAATGATCGCCCTTTTAAGAATATGCCCCAACCTAGGCATAACGAAAGATCTAGGCGCAGGAGGCTAGACCCCCCCATCAGGGGCCATCCTCACGGCGGAGGACGAAGCACGATAGAGAAAGATATATGGAGGACAACGACAACGTAGGGACCCTGAGTTAATATGGAAGACGCTTATATCCACGAAACTGATATGATTTTTTAGGACCCTAGTTGTGGGCAATACAAGGAATTTCCAAAATAATTATACTAGAGAGGCCAAAGACCTCCCAATGACAAGCTACATAGTAGATAACAGTTCCCGAAGAATGCAACTACCATCTATCACTTTTACCCAGGAGGATACCGAGGGTATACATTTCCCTCATTGTGACACCTTCGTGTTAAGGGCTGTTGTGGCTCGTAATGGGCTGAAAGGGATGCTAGTGGATAATGGTAGCTCCATCAACATCCTCTTTGGAGTGACTTTTGACAAGATGATAGTCGATCATGAATTAACTCCAATCACCTCCTCTTATACGACTTCAGCAGTGTTAGCATCATCCCAAGGGATAAATTAATTCTTGCGGTGAAAATGGGAGAACCATCCCAGACAACTCTAAATTTCATGGAATTTTTGGTAGTGGATAACGGGTTAGCTTACCATGGGGGTGCTAGGCAAGCCCGTCCTAAAAGATTTATGGGACGTCACTTTCATTCACAACATGTGCCTAAAATTCCTCACTGAACGTGGGACCTCTAGAGTTAGGGGTGACCAAAGTGGAGGGTGGGAGTGCTACCTGAACTCTATAAGAAAGGTCTAACCTAGGGATTCAATGTGGTGCTAATGGATGTTGATATCGTAAATACCCCAGGAGGACAAAATTCTGGACAAGAAGATGTCAAGATAAAGGATGCCCTCGAGCATGAGGTCATGCTCAATGAACTGGACCCCCTTATAATCAAGTTCGAATCCCAAACAGTCCCAATAGAAGAGCTAGAAAGTTTCCCAGTGGACCTTCAAGACCATACCAAGGCGTTGCGGGTAGGAAAATGCTTGCCACTGAAGGCCAAAGAAAGACTCAAGGACTTTTTGTGCATGGATACATGAAGACATGGTAAGGATTGACCACAAGGTCAGTTGCCACTACCTAAGAATTGATCCTGCAATTGCTCTGCATAGATAAAAAGGGCCCTCAACCCGAAAAGATATGAGGTCCTAGAGGAAAAGTACAAAACCTAAAAAATAATGGCTTCATCAGGGAGGCCATTACCCAAAATGGATCTCAAACCCTGTTTTTGTTAAAAAGAAAAAAAAACGTAACGGTCAATTGAGGGTTTACAATCAATTTTTCCAAACTAAACCAAGCTCTTCTTAAGGATTGTTTTCCTCTTCTAAGGATTGACTAACTTGTGGACTCCACCGCTGGGCACGAACTTTTGAGCTTCATGAATGCCTACTCAAGCTATAATCAAATCCTCGTGTACCTAGCAGATGAGGAAAACACCTCTTTCATCACTGATTGGGGCCTTTATTATTACAAGATGATGTCCTTCTGGTTAAAAATGTTGGGGCCACCTATTAGAGACTTGTTAACAAAATGTTTACCAACCTCATTGGTAAAACAATGGAGGTTTGCGTGGATGACATGCTTGTGAAGAGCTTAAAGGAAAATGACCATGTGATGCACCTGGATGAAACTTTCCAAATTTTACGAAGGTACAGGATGAGGTTGAACGTCCTTAAGTTGGAGTTCAGTGTTGCTTTGAAAAATTCCTAGGATACATGGTCTTCCAGAGGGTTATAGAGGCTAATCCAGAAAAAATCTGAGCCTTGGTCAATATGAGGTCCCATAAAAAATCAAAGGAAGTGCAAAGCCTAACAGAATGTGTGGCGACTCTAAGCCGTCTCATCTCCAAGGCCTACTAAGAGTTGAAGGCAGACACCTTCCCTTCAAAGCCCAAGTTTGGAAAGGCCTTGCAACTCTATTTGGCCATCTCTAATGAAGCTATTAGTAAGTAAGACACTTTTGGCAGCCAAAACTCGTTATACTGATATGGAGAAGTTAGCTCTACTCTAGCTTTGATAGTGGCTTTCAAAAAACTGAGGCCATACTTCCAAGCCCATACAATACTTGTGTTAACTAACTTCCCACTCGAAAAAATGCTCCAGGAATTCGACGTCCCGGGAAGGTTGCTAAAATGAGCAGTTGACCTCAACGAGTTTGATATCGCTTTCAAAACAAGAGCTTTTATCCAAAGCCAGGCCCTCGCAGAATTTTCCAACGCCCCAAGGATGGAGGAAATAAGGAGCCTCCAGAACCTCCCTCGTGGAACTTGTTCATGGATGGTTCATTTGGAAAACAGGCTCAGGAGCGGGTGTGTTCCTAGTTTATCCTCGAGGGACATAAGCTGAACTGCGTAGTGAGGTTTGGGTTTAAGGTTACAAAAAATGGAGCCGAATGAGGCACTATTAGCCAGCCTAAGTTTGGCTCATTAAAGTGACTCATATCTAATATCCAGCCAAGTTAATGGCCAGTTCACGGCAAAGGACAAGGTTATGGCCGCATACCTTAAATTGGTAATGTATTTACTCACATCTTTTGAAAAACTTGAGTTAGCCTAATCCTACGTATGGAAAATGCCTACGTTGATGCCTTGTCTAAACTGGCTAGTAGTAAGGACTCTGCACTACTAAAGAAAAAGAGGTAATATAGGTAGAAAGAATGCCTACATGGATACAACCCATAGTAGCTTTCCTTAAAGACAAGGTCATTCTCGATAACAAAGAAGAATCCTACAAAGTTAGGAGAATGGTAGCTCACTTTGTATTCCAGGATGACGTGTTCTACCAAAGAGGTTTTTCCTTATCCCTCATTCGATGTGTTGAATGGGAGGAAGCCACCTATATCCTTCACGAAATCCATGAGGGAGTTTGCGACAAACACGTTGGAGGACTCACATTGGCACAAAAAGCATTACGGTATGGGTACTATTGGCCCACGTTGGAAAAAATATGCGATTCAATTTGTACGAAAGTAGATAAGTGCCAACGCTTCTTTCGTATCGAAAGAAAACCTTTCCAAGACTTAACATCAGGATCTAGTCCATGGCCATTTTTCAAATGGAGAATCGACCTTATAGGCCATTTACCCAAGGGTATAGTAGTGCAAGTTTTGTTATCGTTTCCATTGATTACTTCACAAAATGGGTTAAAGCCGAACATCTGGCCTAAATTATAGAAGCCAACACTTCCAAGTTCTTGTGTAAAGAATATTATATGCCTGATTACACCAAAGAATAATCCGGTAGTACTAAAGCTTTGGAGTGTCGATTCCATGGGGAGGTAGAAAAATGCTCAAAGAATAAAAAATGGATGAATTATCATATTCAATGTGTAGTAAAATTCAATATTTGAAATGCAAAATTAGAATCAATAATAACTTGAGGTAATGAAGCGTCTAAATTCCCTCAATTGAATTGGATCGATCACATCAATTATTCATTTTAGAACTCGATTAGAGAATTTTCATTCCAACTCTCTAATTAGAGGATTTATCATGAAATCTAGACTTGTGATATATTTGCACAATTTTATTGGAACAAGATCAGTGATCGACCATATACATCAAACATAAGGTAGTAATCAATCTGTCAATAAAGTAATATTGATATTAAAATTCAACATTTATTTCAATCGTTCAATAGAGAGAGCACATCTAGATCTATAAAAGACTTGATAAAAGTTAAATCAATCTCAACAATATGTAATTGAAATTGAAACTCAACAAATAGTTTAATTTACCAATGGAAAAAGCATGATTGAATCTATGAAAAATCTTGTAAGTGTTAAACCGATTTCAATGTAAATTAATGAAAAGAAAAGTCTAAATACTAGAATTGGTCAACAATGAAAGAGCAATTACATGAATAAATTGATGTGAAATCTCTGAATCCAACGAGTTCCTTTCTTACTTTACCTTGATTTTTAGTTCCTATGGAGATTCCTGAGCCAAAGAGGAGAATAATGGTGTTTAGAGGTGTTATGCGTCCCCAACGTGTTTCCATAAGTGGTTGAACAAATTCTGGAATTAGAATACTTTTGCCTAGAAATGACCGAATCAAACAAAGAATTGTTGCCCTTGAGTTCTCGGTAAATGATCATGCGGCCGCATGAATTTATAACCATGCGACCGCATGGTTATAGTGTTTACCCATCGAACATCTTTCAGTATTTTGATCATATCTTCTTCTGCCAATGTCCGATTGAGGTGATTCAAGATATGTTGGAAATATAACTCAAAGAGATAAAAGTTCGCTTCAGATACCATCTTAGAATTCGATCATTTTCCATGTCAACAACTGGTCTTAATATGAGGCTGAAAATTGGTGCAAAAACTTTTCAACTTGAAAGATGATATGTGATAATGTTTTGGATATATTTCATCCTTTTGACTCCTTTCTTCATCCAATTGATCTCTAACACTCTCAAATCTTCATCACAAGGTTAGAAACAAGTTTAGAGTATTTTTACTTTAGTTCCTGAACTTTCACTTTCTTCCATTTTGGTCCTTTTTGCCCTTTTCTTCTAATTTCCACTGTATTCGTCCATTTGCAACCTAAACCAAAATATAAGTGTACTTAGAACATTTAGGCTCCAATAACTCATAAAAATGTAATTATTAGTAGATGAAAAACGTGATAGTTGCACTATTATCAATGCCAGTTCGGAATTTCTCATTCAATTGTCTCAGGCAATGGGAGACAATTTGATAACAAAAAGGTAAAGGACCTATGTGAGGAGCTGAAAATTCAAAAGCATTTTCCGACACCTCATTACCCTAAGTAAATGGTAAAATAGAGGTCTTAAACTAGATAATCAAGTATACCTTGAAAAGAATACTTGATGCCTCCAAAGAAACATTGGTCGATGAACTGCCACAAGTATTGTGGGCAATCCGGATCATCGAAGCAATCAACCCATTAAAGGTCGGATTACCCTTTCACTGTCGATTAGAATTCAATGAAATATCCAACGACGAGCTGAGAACATGCAAACTTGATTTTCTTGATTAAAAGAGGGAAGAATCCCAAGTGAAACTAGTCGCATATCAAAGGAAGATCACCCGTTACTACAATGCGAGATTAAAAAAAGATCCTTCCGAATAAATGACCAAGTTCATTGGAAGATTTTCCTATCCTCAAAACAACCAGGGATATGTATGCTAGGTCCAACACGAGAAGGTTCATACCGCGTCAAAGAAGAACTACGACCTCGTACCTATTGGATATAAGACCTAGATACGAAAATGCAGCCTCGTCCATTGAACATAGAGCATCTTAGGACATAATACTAGTGAATGGACTTTATGGATGGAAGATCTTTCCCAGCACATGTAAATATCTCGAAGTGATTCAAAAGCACATGTCTCTCATGATGAAGTTGAATATCACGAGAGAAGCCCCTACAACAATGAATCATCCACCATGTATGGAAGCATGGGCGCCTTGGAGAAGAGAATCAAATCCCTAAAGGGAATACTTTATCTATTTTTCGAGGCGTACAACACATCTCCCATCACGAAATTGAACATCGTGCTAGAAGCCTCTACATGGATGAACCATCACGGTGTATAGAATCGTGGACGTTTTGGAGAAGAGGAACGTGTCCCTAAAGGGATTACCACATTAGCTTTCCAAGGCGTAGAACACTCCATGACTAAGCTGAATGTCATGGGACAAATCCCAACATGGATGAGCCATCCACAATGTATGGAAGTGCAGACACTTCAGAAAAGAGGATCAGATCCCTAAAAGGATTACATCATTGATTCTTTGAAGCAGACGATACATTCATTCTATGATGAAATAGAACATCACGGGAGGAGCCCCTACATAGATGAACCATCGACCATGAAGCATGGACAGCTCGAAGAAAATGATCAGATTTCTAAAGAGATTACTTCATTGGTTCTTCGATGCGTACAACAAATGCCTTCCATGACGAAATTGAACGTCATGGGATAAATCCCAACATGTATGAACCATCCATCATGTATAGAAGCGTGGGTGCTCCAGAGAAGTGGATAAGATCCCTAAATAAATTACCTTATTGGTTCTCTAAGACATACGACACACGCCTCAAATGACGAATCTGGACGTTAAAGAAGAAGCTCCTAAATGGATGAACAATCAACCACGTATGGAAGCATGGGTGCAGAAGATGATTAGATCCCTAAAGGAATTACCTCACTGGTTTCAAAGGCATACAACACATGCCTCCTATGACAAAATAGGAGTTTAAGGGAGAATCAACTACATTGATGAACCATCCATCATATATGGAAGTGTAGGGGCCTCGGAGAAAAGGATCAGATCCCTAAAGGATAATCATTGGTTCTTCAAGGTGTCCAACACATGCCCCACACGATGAAACTGAACATCAAGGGAAAATTCCCTATACGGATGAACCATCAACTATGTATGGAAGTGTGAGTGCCTCAAAGAAGACGATTATATCCCTAAAGAGATTATCCCCGTTGATTCTTCGAGGCATGCAACACATGATTCCCATGACGAAGCTGAATGTCATGGGTGATGCCTCTATATGGATGAATCATTTACCATATGTGGAAGCGTTGACGCCTTGGAGAAGAGGATCGAATCTTTAAAGGTATTATCTCATAGGTTTTTTGAGGTCTACAATACATGCCTCCTATGACGAAACTGAACTTCATGGGAGAAGCCCCTACATAGATAAACCATCTACCATACATGGAAGTGTGAGCGACTTAGAGAAGGGAATCAACTTTCTAAAGGGATTACCTCATTGGTTCTCCTAGTTATACAAAACCTCCCCCACGACAAAAGTGAACATAATAGGGAAAGTCCTTACATGGATAACTGTTCACCATGTATGGAAGCTTGGGCCCTCGAAGAAGAGGATCAGATCCCTAAAGGGATTACCTCATTGGTCCTCTGATGCGTACAATACATTTCTCCCATGATGAAGTCGAACGTCATGGGAGAAGCCCCTACGTGAATGAACCACCTACTATGTATGGAAGCATGGGCACCATGGAGAAGATGATCAAATCCCTAAGAGGATGACCTTGTTGGTTCTCCAAGGTGTACAACATATGTCTCCTATGATGAGGTTGAACATCGTAGGGGACGTCCCTACATGAATGAACCATCCACCATGTACCGAAGCGTATATGCATCGGGAAAGAGGACCAAATCCCAAAAAGGTAGTACCTTATTAATTCTTGGAGGCATAGAACATATGTCTCCCATGATGAAGTTGAACAACATGGAAAAAGCGTTCACATGGATGAACCGTCCACGATGTGTAGAAGTATGGGCGCTCGGAGAAGAATATCAAATCCCTAAAGGGATTACCTTATTGATTCTTCGAGGCCTACAACACATGCCTTCCATGACGAAATTGAACGATATGAGAGAAGCCCCATGTAGATAACCATGTAGATAAACCATCCACCATGTATGGAAGTTTGGAAGACTCAGAGAAGAAAATCGGATCCTTAAAGGGATTACCTCATTAGTTCTCTAGGATATAAAACACGCATCCTATGACAAAGCTGAACATCACGAAAGAACTTTCACGGATGAACCGTCCACCATGTACATAAGTGTTGGCGCCACTAAGAAGATAATCAGATCCCTAACAGGATTTTCTCATTGGTTCTCCGAAGCATACAAAACTCCTCCCATGATGAAGCTAAACATCATAGGATCCACATGGATAATCATCCACCATGTATGTAACTATGGATGCCTTAGAGAAGATGATCAGATCTCCAAATTGATAACTTCGTCGATTCTAAGGGGTCGAACAACACATGTCTCTCATTATGAAATGGAATATCATGGGAAAATCCCCTACATGGATTAACCATCCACCATGTATAAAAGCTTGGGCACTACAAAGAAAAGGATCAAATCCCTAAATGGATTACCTAATTAGTTATCCGATGCGTACAACACAAGCCTTCTACGGAGAAGCTGAACTTCATGAGAGAAACCCCCACACGGATGAACCATCAATCATGTATGGAAACGTTGGTGCCTCGAAGATGTGGATCAGATCCTTAAAGGGACTACCTTATTGATTCTCTTACATACCTCCCATGATAAAACTACATGAGAGAAGCTCCTACATGGACAAAACATCTACCATGCATGAAGCTTGGGCGACTCAGAGAAAGAAATATGATTCCTAAACGAATGACCTCAATTGTTCTCCAAGGCGTAAATCACGCCTCCCACGACAAAGTTGAGCGTCATGGGAAAAGTCTCTACATGGATGAATCATCCACCATGTATAGTACATGCACCTCAAAGAAGATGATAAGATCCCTAAGAGGATTACCTCATTGGTTCTACGAGGCGTACAATGCATGCCTCCCACGACGAAACTAAACATCATAGGAGAAACCCTTACAAGGACGAACCATCCACCATGTATGTAAGTGTGAGAGCCTTAGAGAAAAGGATCAGATCCCTATGGAGATTACCTTATTGGTTCTCCAATGCATACAATGAATTTCTGCTCATGACAAAGCAGAACATCATTGGAGAAGTCCTAACATAGATGAATGGTCTACCATGTATGGAAGCGTAGCCGCTTCGAAGAAGAGGATCAGATCCTTAAAGGAATTATCCTATTGGTTCTTCGATGAGTACAACACATGCCTCCAATGACGAAGCTGAACATCATGGAAAAAGCCCCAACATGGATGAATCGTCCTCCATATATTAAAGCGTGAGCGCATCAAAGAAAAAGATCACATCCCGAAAGGAATTACCTCATTAGTTCTACGATGTGTGTAACATATGCCTCATATGACAAAGTTGAACATAGTAGACGAAGTCTTTACATGGATGAATCGTTCCTAAGCTTGGGAGTCTTGAAGAAAAGGGTCAGGTCCCTAAGGGATTACCTTATTGGCTTCTAAGGCATACAACACATGCTCCCATGACAAAGCTGAATGTCATGGGAGAGACCTCTACATAGATGAACCATCCACTATGTATGGAAGTGTGGGCGCCACGGAGAAAAGGATCAGATCTCTAAGGAGATTACCTCATTGGTTCTCCAAGGTGTACAACACATGCTCTCCTTGGCTAAGTTGAACGTCATGGGAGAAGTCCCTACATGGATGGACCATCCACCACGTGCGGAAGCGAGGACGCCTTAAAGAAGAGGATCAAATTCATAAAGTGATCACCTCATTAGCTCCTTGAGGCATACAACACTAGCCTTCCATGACAAAATTGAATGTCATTGGAGAAGCCTTTGCATTGATGAATCATCCAACATGTATAAAAGTGTGGGTGCCTCCAAGAAGAGGATCAAATCCTTGAAGGGATTACCTTTTGGTTCTACTGGGTGTACAACACATATCTCCCATGATAAAATTGAACATCATAGAAGAAGCCCCTACTTGGATGGACCATGAACCATGTATGTAAATGTGTTAGCCTTAGAAAAGAAAATCAAATCCCTATAGGGGTTACCTTATTGGTTATTCGAGGCATACAACACATTCCTCCTAGGACAAAGCTGAACGTTATGGGATATGTCCCCATACGGATGAACCGTCCACCATGTATGGAAGCTTGGGCGCCTCGAGAGGATCAGATCCCTAAGGGGATTACCTCATTAGTTCTTGGATGCGTAAAACGCATGCCTCCAATGACAAAGCTAAACGTTATGGGAGAATCCCATACATGGATGAATCATCTACTATGTGCATAAGCGTATGTATCGTGGAGAAGATGGACAAATCCATAAAGGGATTGCCTCGTTGGTTCTTTGAGGCATACAATAGATGTCTCCCATGATAAAGCTAAACGACATGGAAGAAGCCTCTACATGGATGAAATGTCCACTATTTATTGAAGTGTGGGCGCTTCAAAGAAGAGGATTGGATTTCTAAAGAGATTACCCCTTTCTTTCTTCGATGCGTACAAGATATAACTCCCATGACGAAGCTGAACGTCATGGGAAAAACGCTTTCATGGATGAACCATCCACCATGTATAAAATCCTAGGTGCCACAGAGAAGATGATCATATCCTTAAAGTGATTTCCTCAATAGTTCTCTGAAGCGTATAACACGCCTCACATGATGAAACTGAACTTCATGGGAGAAGTCCGTACATAGATAAATCATCCACCATGTATAGAAGTGTGGATGCCTCAGAGAAGAGGATCAAATCCCTAAAGGGATAATCTCATTGATTTTACAAGGTGTACAACACATCATTTTGATAACGAAACTAAATATCATGGGAAAAGCCCCTATATAGATTAATCACCCACCGTGTATGGAAGCATGGGCGCCTAGATCCCTAAAGGAATGACCTCGTTATTTCTTCATGGAGTACAACACATACTTCCACGACGAAGCTGAATGTCATGGGAGAAACCACTTTCATGGATGAACCATCCACCATGTACGAAAGAGTGGGCGCTTTGAAGAAAAGGATCAGATTCCTAATGGGATTACCTCATTGATTTTTCGATACGTACAACACATGCCTTCCATGATAAAGTTGAACGTCATGAGAGAAACCTCTAAGCCTCTTAAAGGTTGACATGTGCAATGGCATGGGCATATTTTGCCCTCATACCAAAATTTTGCGGACATGTGTGTTGATGGTGCACACTTCGAATTTCGGAGTAAGAAAAATTTGTGTTTCAATTTGTAGACATGATGCTTCAATTTGGTCAATGTCAAAGTGTTGCATATTGGCAAAAATTTGCAAGGCATGGATGGATCCAACTTCCTGTTAGTGTTCTCTAGTCTACAAATTTGAGTGTCCAAATCATGCACATGTTTGAGATATGTTGGGCAGTTTTCATAGTCCATACAGGTGGAAAGTATGAATAGTTGCTGGGAAATGCTATGGGAGGTAGTTTTCTATCAGTTTTAGTCATAGTGGGTTGGTTTATCCCTTTGGCAGTTAAGGGTATTAACTGCACATGAATTTTGGCTTTATATATTTGAAGGTTTTGGCCGAAAAGAGAGTTGTAGTGTTCTTTCAGTATTCCTTCGTATTCTTGTGTTATTGTGGAGTAATAAACAAGTTGGGTGTTTAACCATAAATTTTGTGTTCTTTTACATTGCTACTTTTATCTTTCTTTGTGTGTATTGTACAAATTCGTACGCTGGCTGAGTGGAACCTTAGTGCCATAAACTTTAGCTAAGTATTTTACCAAGAATTTGTCCCTGTATAATTGGTATAAGATCACCCGGTCAAAATCTTAAGGATCAGGCTGCTATGTTGGAGGATTTTGTTGGTGCTCCTATGATAAAAAAAAATGCAATCAATTTGGCTGCACAAATACATGCACATACTAATGTGCACACGGAATTGAGGGCTCAATCCGAAGAGTATGCCAGCGGTGTAGACGAAAGACAATCGTCGTTCATGAAAGATCTGTTAGATATTACTGATAACACAAAGGCTTGGTTTGATGCCCTTGAGAGTGAAATTCTCTTGTTAAAATTGGCCCTAAGTAGTACTACTGTGCGGGATGCAATGGATGCTTCAAAAACTCATCTCCCTGGACAAAAGCAATTCAACGGTGCTCATAATGCCAAAGAGTTGGAAAACTTCCTTGGAATATGGAGCAATACTTTAAAGCTGCTCGTATTCCAGAAGATAAGTGGGTAAATATCACTTCAACGCATCTTTCGAGTAATGCAAAGTTGTAGCGATGAATTGGGTGAAGGACGAAGAAGCTATAGGTCATTTACCGGTTGTTACTTAGGAAATGTTGTAGAAGGAACTGAAAGATTAGTTCTTGCCTTGCAATTTGGCTTGGGTTGCAATGGAATCTCTCAAAAAGTTAAGGCAGTCGGGTAGTGTTCGAGAATACGTGATGGAATTTAGTAGTCTCATGTTGAATATCCAAAATATGTCCAAAGAGGATAAGCTTTTTAAATTTATGTCAGGATTACAAAGTTGGATACATGTAACATGCGGAGGCAAGGAGTAAAGGATCTTTCTTCAGCAATGGTTGTAGTGGATTATCTTGTTAAGTACAAGATGGGTAGCAACTCTTATGTTCAGAGGAAGAGCAATGAGAAGAAGGTTGGCTCATGGAAATATTGGAAGAAAGGAGATAAGAAGAAAAAATTTGAGGTGCCTAAATCGAAATATGGTGATCAGTTACAACTCAAGTCAAAGAGTTTTAGTGGGTACTTCATCTACAACCATCGCCATTGTGCAAAGGACTGTCTAAAGAGGGAAAAATTGAATTCCTTAAGGTTGGAAGGCGATGATGATAACTCAGAGGATGCCCCATCTAGAGTTAATAGGTTACAACTCATGAATGTCATCACTACACTACAGCGTAGCTTGACGTACATTAGGGTTACTATTGATGGTAAGGAGGTGTTGGAAATAATGGATATGGGATCTACCAAAACCTTTGTAAGTTTGAGGATAGTTGAAAACTTAGGTTTAAGCATGACTCAAGCAACTATGAAAATTAAGGTTGTGAATTCTGCAGCACAGCTTGTGAAGAGATCTGCTGAAATCACCCTTCGTGTGAGCGAATGGGAAGGAAAGTACAATCTGATGACTGTTTCCTTGGATGACTTTGATTTGATCAGTGGAATCGAATTCTTTGTCAAGGCAAAGGTATATGTAGTACCACACCTGAATGAGTTATAATTGCAGATGAAGGGAGTCCATGTTTTGTGCCAGTGAGATATATTGACAAGAATAAGGAAAAGCTGATCCGGATGATATGCAATCTGTGAAACAGCTTAAGGTGGGTTTGAGGAAAAGGGATATGACTTTGTTGCAGCTTTGGTAGAAATTTAAGAGGATCAGGTTATGGAGGTACCTGATTAGGTTGCAAGTGTCTTAGATGAGTTCGTTGATGTGATGCTCCCTAAACTTCCAAGAACTCTCTCGCCTCGTCGTACTGTTGATCACAAAATTGAACTTGAACCAGGTGTGAAGGTTCATGTACATGCCCCATATCGAATGGCTCTGTCTGAGTTGGCAGAGTTGAGGAGGCAGCTTGATGATTTACTTGATGCGGGTTTCATTTAGCCTTCAAACGCTTCCTATGGTGCCCCAATTTTATTTCAGAAAAAGCATGACCGTTCCATGAGGATGTGTGTGGATTATCGTGCGCTGAATAAGGTAACAGTGAAGAACAAATATCTAGTGCCTAATGTTGCCGATTTGTTTGATTGATTGCCAAAGGCTTCATTCTTTACCAAGCTGGATTTGCGATCTGGCTTTTGGTAAGTAAGCTGAAGGGGATGAATCGAAGGCGTCATACATGACTAGGTATGGTTCTTTTGATTTTTTGGATATGCCCTTCGATCTTACAAATGCACCTGCTACTTTTTCCAATTTAATGAATGATGATGTGTTGTACGAGTTTTTGGATAATTTTGTGGTGGTATACTTGGACGATACAATAATATATAGTAGATCACTATGTGATCATGTTGTCCACTTGAGAAAGGTGTTCTCACTGTTTAGAAAACATCAATTATGTGTCAAGAAGGAGAAATGTGAATTTGCCATTCAAAGGTGATGTTTTTGGGACATCGGGTTGGTTAAGGAAAAATCAGAATGGAAGGGACAAAAGTGAAGACTATCATCGAGTGGCCAAGTCCATCCAAGGTTACTGAATCACATTCTTTCCTTGGATTAGCAAACTACAATTGACCTTTCTTTCAAAGCTACTCCAAGAAAGTAATGTTCGGCTTAACGGATTTACTGAAAAAGGATCAGAAATTGGAATGAACGGACGAGTGCCAACGATTTGAGAAGTCAAAACAGGCAGTTTCAACTGAACTGGTTTTGTAGTTACTTGACTGTGAGAAATCGTTTGAGGTACAGACTGATGCATCCACCATGTTATTGGAGGTGTATTGGTACAAGAAGGATTGCCTATGAAAGTTGAAAATCGAAAGAGGCAGAACAACGATATTCAACTCATGAGAAAAAGACGCGATGGTTGTTCATTGTTTTGAAACTTGGCGCCATTATTTGTTAGGAACAAATTCGCTGTTCTAACGGTTAATGTAGCCAACATATAATTTATGTCCCAAAAGAAGTTGTCGGCAAAACAAGCGAGATGGCAGGAGTTTTTAGCTAAGTTTGATTTTGTGTGGGTTCATAATCCAGGCAACCAAAATTAAGTTGTTGATGCACTCAGCCGAAAATCTGTGGAAGCTTATGTATCGGCTTTGATGACAATCGAATTTGATTTTCTTGAAGAAATCGAACAATGGGTTGAAAAGGATGTTTCTTATGCCAAGTTGTTGCAGGAAATTAGAGATGGCCTGGTAAGACGGTATTGGATTGAAGATGGTTTCATCTAAACTAAAGGTAGCAGATTAATATGCCTTCAGGTGGGGGATGAGACAAGTAATGTTGAAGGAAACTCATGATCCGCAATGGGCGGGCCTTCTAGGCATTGAAAGGATGTTAGTATTGCTCTCAAAATCGTATTACTGGCCAAACATGGGTGATGAGGTAGAGGAATATGTAAAATCTTGTTTGGTATGCTAGCACGATAAAATAGAAATGAGGAAAGAGGTAAGTTTGCTCCAACCTTTTCCAGTTCTAAAGCGACCTTGGCAGTCGATTTCTATGGATTTCATTTCGGGTTGCCCAAAGGTTGATTTGTTTAAGTCCGTTATGGTGGTAGTGGAGAGGTTTTCAAAATATTCAGTTTTTATTCCAGCTCTGTATGAGTGTATAGCAGACATTGCTGCTTGATTATTTTTCAAGAATGTTGTGAAGTACTTTGGAATACCCGAGGATATTGTGAATGATCAGGATTCTTAGTTTAAACGCAAATTTTGGGCTATGTTATTTAACATTATGTGGTCTAAATTGAATTTTTCAACAACAAATCATCCACAGGCTGATGGTCAAATGGAAAGGATAAATGCATTACTGGAAGAATATCTAAGATGTTATGTTACAACAAGTAAGAAAAAATGGGTTGCCTTACTTGATACAGCTCAATTGTGCTACAGTCTATATCAATCCTTTGCAGTGGGTATGTGTCCAGCTGAGTTAACTATGTGACATATGCCCAAGACGCCTCTTGAGATTGTAAAACAAAGGGAATGCAATGTGTTTTCAGCTGCTTTTTGGTTTACACAAGATAAACAGGATATGATTGAGCATTCTAAAGACAGTCTTACGAAGGTTGCCCGACGAATGAAGAAGTATGCTGATCAGAACAAGAGAGATGTGGAGTTTCAGGTTAGGGATATGGTGATGTTGAAAATAACTCCCAAATTTGGAAGAAGATTAGTAGCAAAACACTGCATCATAGATTGGTTCAGAAAAATGACGGTCCCTTCGAAGTAATCAAACGTGTTGGGAAGGTAGCATATCGACTAAAGTTACCTGATTGTTTGAAGGTTCATCATACTTTTCGCGTGAGTTATCTAAAGCTCTTTAATGAAAGTTTGGTGGGAGAAGATCGATTGCAGGCCAAGAGAGCTCCTTCTATAATCAGAAATAGTATGATAAGGAGGTAGCAAAGATTATGGGTCATCGAACAATGGGGACGAGTAAGAAAAACAGAAAAATGGACTATCTTATATAGTGAAAGGGTAGGAGCGGGATTGATGCAACCTATGAAGGGGATGTCAATCTATGGCAATTTGAGGATAAGGTGAATGAGTATCTTACTCTTTCGGTGAAGACGTTGGACTCTTCCGGTGGGAAAGGTTTGTTAGTCTCTTAAAGGTTAACATGCGCAATGGCATGAGCATACCTTGCCTTCATGCTAAAATTTTGCGGATATGTGCGTTGATGCTGTACACTTCGGATTCGGAGCAAGAAAAATGTAGGTTTCAATTCATGGGTGTGATGCTTCCATTTGTCCAGTGTCAAAATGTTACAGATTGGCAGAAATTGTCAAGGCATGGATGGATCCAGCTTGCTATTAGTCTGCTCTAGTCCACAAATTTGAGTGTCCAAATCAAGCAAATGTTTGACACGTGTTGGGAAGTTTTCGTAGTCCATACAGGTGGAAAGTATGGACAGTTGCTGGGAAATACTGTGGGAGGCCGTTTTCTGGCAGGTTTAGTCATAATAGGTTACTTTATCCCTTTGGCAGTTAAGGATGTTAACTGCATACGAATTTTGGAGTAGAGGATCAGATTCCCAAAGGGATTACCTCATTGGTTCTTTGAGGCGTACAACATGTGCCTCCAATGACGAAGTTGAAATTTATGGGAGAAGCTCCTACATAGATGAACCATCCACCATTTATGAAAACGTAGGAGTCTCGGAGAAGAGGATCAGATCCTAAAGGGATTTTCTCATTGGTTCTCCGAAGAGTACAACACATGCCTTCCATAACAAAGTTGAACGACGTGGGAGAAACCCCTACATGGATGAACCATCCGCCATGTATCGAAACGTGGGCGTCTCAGAGAAAAGGATTTGTTCCCTAAAGAGATTACCTTATTGGTTCTTTGAGGCGTACAACACATGCCTCCCATGATGAAGCTGAAGTCATGGAAAAAGCCCCTACATGGATGAACCATCCACCATGTTTGGAAGCGTGGGCTCTTCGGAGAAAATGATCAGATCCCTAAAAGAATTATCTCATTGGTTCGCTGAACATCATGAGAGAAGCCCCTACATGGATGAACATCCACCATGTATGGAAGTGTGGGTACCTCAAAACGGCTTACATTATTGGTTTTCGAAGGCATACAACATGCCTTCCATGACGAAGTTGAACGTCATGGGAGGAGTAGAAACAATAGAAACAAGTCTTTGAGGTTCCATGTGTTCTCGAGTTTAATCATTTCTTAAATGTTTGAAGGATCGTTTATTTACTTCAATTTAACTTACAAGTTCAATTGTGTTTATGTCATGCACATTATTGAGGTCCCGGCA
The DNA here is from genome assembly GCA_903798325.1 of Fraxinus xanthoxyloides. Taxonomy (NCBI): domain Eukaryota; kingdom Viridiplantae; phylum Streptophyta; class Magnoliopsida; order Lamiales; family Oleaceae; genus Fraxinus; species Fraxinus xanthoxyloides. The sequence continues at coordinate 1,893 of CAIGRL010066886.1, read as the reverse complement.
CTTCATTCGTCATAGTTCAATTATTGAAAATATGAAAATAGAAAAAACAAGCACTTCATTGATAAGTAAATCACTGTACAAAGAAGGACATCAGCCATTACATAAAAAATAAAATAAAAAACCCTATATTATGCTAGAGGTGGCAGGGAGTTTGACGCCTAAGTAGTAGACACTTCAGAAGTTAGTGCTTAGTGGGGTTTAAGGTACCTAATCAAGAACCCTACTTTCAATTCAGCAACATTAAGTTTTGGGTAAAGCTCTCTACCCTATCTACCACTTCAATGCATGCAAACCTTCTCCAATAGGCATCGAAGCATTGGTACTCCTCCATCAAGTGGAAGTTGGCGATGTAGTCCTTCACCGCCTCATCACCCGCTTTCTGAGCACCAGCATTGGCCTGTTCAGCCTCCTGCGTTCTATGGTAATACAAATAACTACTGTAAGCTATATATTCTCCCCTCTTGAGTTAATTCTTTTGTTGCCAAAATTAGATATTTGATCTTGGTTTTAAGTTTGGTTATTTTTTGAGCATTCCTTATCATGCAAATTCACTCATATATTTTGCTAGTACTTGAACATATTTGTCTCGCGTTATAAAGCCAATCCCACATTCAAATTTGAAATATCGTCGATTAATAATCTGTCCATACAAGAATAACCTTGCGTGGACAGGAGTGGACCCCGTATCTATTGTCCACGTCAATGGTACAAAAAATGAGATCAACATTTAACATTACATGTAGTGTGAAAGTGCACAAATATAAGGTAAAACCACTAGCAAACAATTTAAGTGTAGCCGACAGGAGTTGACCACACAAGAAAAACATTCCTAATGCTAGTTGACAAGAACGTATTATACATTTATTTGGAGTTTTTTTATTTGCTTAGTTATGATTATTTGAACAGATATTTGCCTAATTTGGGTGAAAATATGCTCGATAAAACCCTGATTTGAGTGCACTATGCAGGCATGAAAAAGACATTTTTGAAGCTAAATTGGAGATGATTCAGAGTAATTGGTGATGAATTGGATCGCAATTGATCAATTGGAAGACTTGTGAGGCAATAGTAGGTGATTCACAAGTTTCATAACTCTTTTTCTTGCTTTTCACTATACTTTGTGATCGCAATTCCTATTCTGGCCAAGAAAACATACTTTCCTTATTTTAATCAATCACTTCATGAAAATCAATTGGGACACAGTTTTACATAAGTTTATCCTATAAATATGTTCTTTCATCTACAATACAAGGAGAGGAATCAAGGAGGCTCGTATACACATTCCATATAATCATTAAAGCCATTGGAGAGAAATTTAGAGATTTATTCAAGCTTTATAGAGGTCGACAAATATTCGTATCTTTTCATGCAATTATTCATTGGGATTGAAGAAGAATAAGAACCATTAAATGAATTCAAGATTCAAGACTATTTCTGTCTTTCTTCCAAATTATTTCCTTTTGGGTGACATACTTATTTAATTGGTGTTACTGTATAATTATGATTATTGACTAGTTGTATAGGTCTTAAATAACATAAAACCCTACTTTATGAAGTTTTGATAATGGGTATGAATTTGATATTAGACAACTGTTTAATTTGAATGTTTAATATAATATTAATGCTTTCAATTAATTGGCCATTGTTCATGCAAAACCCGCAAGTGTACGAGATCGTTGACAAGTAATACGTATGAGTTAAGAGTTATCGTCCCACAGGGAATAACTTTCAATCAAGAGTATTAGTTCTTATTCAGATTCAAAGTAAGCAAACAAAATAGAATCTTGATTGTTAACTATTCTAAATTATTCTAAGAAATCTTGTGAAATTCAGGATTTGTGTTTCAATGGGATGAATGTATTGGATTACAAATCCACCTATTATTATCTATTT
>CAIGRL010066878.1:0-15106 GCA_903798325.1 Fraxinus xanthoxyloides | reverse complement strand
GAGTTGGACAATCCATATATGTTACACTTGCACAAAACCAATAGAGCAGATAAGAGAATCAGTTACACTGGAAAACGTCCCATAAATTCAATTGCAAGAACTGCAAAGATTCATCAACTAAACTGAGATCTACTCAGCAAAAAGTGGTCACCAAAATGACCAAAATTTTCCAAAATTTCTTCTCGATTTAAATCCTAGTTACAGGTACCTAAATCGACAAACTTCGCGATTTAAATCCAGAGTTACAGGTAACTAAACCGACAAACCTTGGGTCAGAAAAATAAATGAGATGAGAAATTATTTCCAACCATGTGGAAATGGCTACGACAGACTACCATTTCAAAACTGTTCTATATCCACATCAGAATTACCAAACTGCTTCCTCCAGAATAAAGGTGGCCTCGTGTAGCAACTATGACCTTCCGAAGAAGGAAGGATGTCAATATAAAGTCAGCAACTCGTCGCATTTCACTAAGTAGCGTACTGATGATGTAGGATGTACTTCACGACTTCGTAAAATGAAATCACGATCCCCACGGAAGGACCAGCACGGCCAACACGGGGACCAACACCTGTAAACAGTCCTTTCATACCTCCATCCCTGAACAGATTATAAATTAACTTCAGATTTCTGACCATGGTTGCATAATGTGCTTGAATAAGCTTAAGTAATTTAATTTTCGAGAAAAATAAGTTCAAATTAATAAATTCAGTTGTTGATCAAAATCAAACTAATTTACTCATGTTGCCAGTAAAGTAAGACTTACTTCAAAATAATAACAACTTTAGGTATTCAAAAAAGTTTTCCCAAAAAGCACTGTTACTTATTTTAACCAAACCCAAACATGCTAGTATTAATAATAATAGCTTAAACACGAAATTGTAGACAAAAATATGCAGGGTGATTATTTGGATGAACTCCAATGCACAGGACCTACTCATTCATCAGGCCAGTGAAGATTCGTGCTGAATGAAAAATCTAAAAAGTACAAATATCAATGCACATCTTGCAAAATTATGCAAGCTTAAATTACATTTAAACAGTAAGCCAACTTGGGAAAAAGCTTTAGATAGAAGGTTCAAATTAACTTGGATGAACTTTTCACCAATAAACTGAATTAGATCATAATAAGTAGGTCAGCAAAATAAGACGAGAGTGGTTCATGTTCGATGCGTGCATTACATATAGTGGGCATACATATATGCTAAAACATACCTCCAAACCTCCACCAGTGTCTGTCTTGTCGTCATCCTTAATGCCCTCGTTGGATCTTTCTGGAAAATGCACAAAAAAATAAAGAAATAAAAAATTAAAAAAAAGGCAAAAGAAAGAAAAAGTAGCGTATGAATATATGTTAAAATACAAGATCACATTTTCGAAGGAGTAACCCTTGAGAAAATGGAACGCGAAATTTTTCTAAATGGCAGGAGATATCTACATTTCAAGATTTTTACAATTATAGGATCAGCTCTAACATTTATAAAGTCCACGAAATCACATAAATTGGATTAGTAATACCTAGACTGGCTCTGCACCACAAAATTGAATTTGGGGTCATATCTTAGCTTCTGTAGATTATTACGTCACTTCACACAGCCCTTATATTTGGCATTTACGGAAAAACATAAATTTAGATTGATTGCCAAACTCAAGTAGCCAAAAAAAAAAGTATCATCTAAGATTCATCTAAGATCTATCATCTAAGATCACGTGTCAGCCATAGTTACAGCCTAGAACATTCATCATGCAACATTTATTATTTTAAAAAAATAAAATCATATCCTTATAAAAAGAACCTCTTAGAAAGATCGGATATGTATCGTCACTGTATAAAATCCTAAATGTAAGGAATTCAGACTAAATTCCAGAAGATTATTTTTGGTTCAAGGGAAAAACCTCAATTTGCCTTCGAGTCTTTGCAACGTCAAGCGGACATGTAGCAGCAGCAGCAAGGCTCCCAGCAACAAAACCAGCAGAGAAATTTGCCCCAAGTACACTAGCTGCATTAGCTTCATCTCCCACGTGACTCAGAAGCCTCCTCCTCACCTATAACAGAGAACTTTTAATATCAAAGCTCTTGGATAAAATGTATGCAAAGATTCCGATATAAAAGACAATCGCAAGCCTTACTGGCTCAAGAGTTGACCAACAAATTGCAGAGAAAGGAACATCACGAGCAAGCTGTGCCCCAAGGCCAGTCCACAAGACACGGTAGTTTTGCACTGCAACAGAATAAGATATGACGAGTTGAATCAAGTCCGTCCATATGAATCTCCTCATAAATGTCAGGAATTGAAAAGATTGACACATTTTATACATTAACAACAATAAATTTTATTTGAATGACAGAAAAAGCCAGAAAATTCCTGTAATAGCTACAAAAGCTGGAACCCTACCTTACCCAAAAAAAAAAAAAACTTGTCTATAGAAATAGAGTGTTCTTTCATTTGTGAGGTCTAACAGGATATCTGAAGGGGAAAATTTTAATTTTCCTTCAGTTAAAGAATTTTGGGAAAATGATTGGCATAGCCATAACACCTAAGTTGATTTCTAAGCACAAGTCTTTGGTTGCCTGATTTTTGAAGAAATTATTAACTCTCAGTTTAATAAAATCAACCTTCTTTAATAAGCTAAGAATATCAACTTACAGCTGTTAGAGAAGCTAGTCGTGCTCTTGACCTGGTAGATCACCTCAATTAAAGTCTTCCATACTCCAGGAGGCTTCTTACCACAATCCTTGAATGCCTGTATACCATGTTGATAATTATAAATATTATTAGAAAAGAAAGATGGGAAGAACATATGAAAGAGAAAAACAAAAGGCAGCTTTATAAATATTACCTGCATACGTGTTTTGGCAAGTTCAATGGGGTAGCAACTGGTGCAAGCTAAAGATCGAGCCAATGAGCCTGCCATCAATGGAGTGTATGGTGTCAAGCTTGGAGCATTTTGTGCAGTGAATTCCTCTAACTGGTTGCGGAAAATGTCATAGCACGGCAAGTAGATGCCCACCTGTTTGGAAAACAGAGAAGACTTCTCATCTGAATATTCTATGCAGAAATCTCATTTTAACATGGGACGAATAATGGATTTTACTGCTGTGACCATTGGCCTCAGTAAACCAAAGCTTACAGTGGGTACAGCAAGAGCTAATCCAGCATTTGTGCCTCTCCACAGCCTAGAAATACCTTCCTGTAAAGCACACAACCGTTACATGTCCAAGAATATTAAAATGGTAGTTTGTACAAAGCCCAAGGTTGATTCATTTAGATTAACACATCTTGCAAAAACATAGTTTGAATAAAAGTAACCATCACCACACTACCTGTCGAATAATTTTATAGAAGACATCCAATGTTCCTTTGTACTGGAAACAATCAGGAGGGCAAATTGATACAGTACCATGAACGCCAGCACGGGTGCATGATGGAGAACATCTTAGATCTGCAAACATCTAGCACATACATTGCAGTAAGCTCAGTTGAAATGCATATGCCATGAAGGACAAGCAAGAGGAATTTCAACCTAAAGTATTGAATCCACCAGATAAACTATGCTTCTGAATGGCAAACATTTCACCAAGGTTGACTAGATATCAACCCAAATACGTGTACATATTCTTTTTATGAGAAAAAAAGATAACAGACTGGGAGCATCAAAATTACAATGAAGAAATAACTTTGAAATGGGTTGATTTGATGAGATGTAACAGAATGGCATTTTACAAGATTAAGATGTAAGTTAAATCCTTCAATCCATGGATCTAATGTCACGTTAAACGCATTTTCACCACTCTAAGATCCCTTTAAGGCTCTGACATCCATTCAACTGAGTGTTGAGACAGAAAAAACTAACTTGTTATAATGACAAAGATTTACATAATTACATTCAACAGCTGTTAGTCCAAGCAACTTTAAATCAGATAAAAATACACTCTTGAAGTACAAATTACCATAGTTGGAACTTGAAGGTCAAGAACTGCATTAAAATTTACTTTTTCTTTTAAGTATTACAAATGTAAAGAGTCAAAGTACCCCGTTACTTTGTGCGGCCTATCAAGTCAATAATTTTGGAAACAAAAACTTTTGTCTGAAATTTCGTTTACACAATTACATATGCTGGTTGCTTGTAGAATGAAAACTGGATCCACTGACACCTAAACAATGTAGGATAAGCAAAGTTTTACTCTTAATTGTTAACAATGTAGGATGGAAAATTAAAGAGAAAATACACTAGTTCTGTAATTAGGGGCACCAGAATTTTAGGTTAAGAAATGAAAGATAATATTACATACCATATTCGGTCCGAAAAAGGCCATGCGACTTGTAAGATTACTCAATGGATGAGAGTAAGCAACTCCAGCAGCCTGTGCTTGCAACCTCGTCTACAAACGAATTATTAGAAAGCATATTCAAAGATACAACTTAATTTCCACATCCAGCTGAGAGAATTATGGTTAATTTAAATTTTGGTTTTCCGCCTTGCAGGTTCAAGAAGTCATAACCAATACAGTGCGAAAACTGCATTCTATTTAGAAATGTATGGTTATAAATTCACAACATGCAAGGGAAAACGAAGACTATGCCCCAGTTTGGGCTCCATTAAAATGAGATTTTGGAGGAAAATATATTTTGGAATAATGATTTTTTGGAAAATGTACGGTTAAAAATAAGGAGAAGTTTTGGGTTTATGTGTAACATTATTTTATAGGACAGTGTGTTGGAAAAATGGAACCTAAACAGGGGCTATATAAAGTGAAAGAATACAAATTGACGATATGTAAGGGAAACAAGATGACTCCAACATTTGCTATAAATGCCTATAATAGAGCTTAATCAACCAAAAAGTGTTTCCACACAAATCAGAAAGAAAAATGCAATACAGTAGGAATAATTTTTCACTTCAAAAAATGGTCTCCATTCGCTACCCATTGAGAAGAAGAAACTCTCTAATGCAATCAACCAACAACTTGACCCGCAGACACATTACTAGTACAAGCAGATACATCCAACATGGAATGACAATATGGAAAACTTCAACATGAAACATGATTGCACCTTGACAACATCAAGTGGATTAACAAGAATGGCTGAGAGAAATGCAGCACCAGCAGCCGAAAAGGCACGCTCAGGCAAGCCCAGTTTTCCATCAGAGGTGGTGTTCAAATTGTGAGACTGAACCTGCTTAGGATGAGCAGCTTCAACTCCATCCATGATCACCATTGATTCGGACATCAATGTGACACTTTTATCAATATCAACCATTCTAGATGGTTGATCTGCTATGTTCATCCATGAATTTCTGTTATGCTTCGATTCTTCTACCATCTCCCAATTAATCTCTCTTTTCAAATAGAAATATAAACCCGAATTAAGATAAATTGACCTGAAAATCAATGATTCCGAAATGGTCATATTTCGATTTTCCCAGAACAGACCATTACATATAAGCACCCATTCAACATTTTTACTCATAAAATAAGTCTTCCAAATGACAATCGTCCACCATGATTGGGGAAAGAAGTGGAACAAAATAAAGATATCAATGAAAACAAACCATATGACACAATGAACAATAACTTATGTTTCTAAGCACATAAACCAAATAAAAAAAGTTTCATTTTCAGGGAAAATATACAACCAGAAATTTCAACACCCATAAATCCTCTTCGCCCAGAAATTCTAAAAAACTAGATAATATTCAGGAATAATAATAATAATAATTGACCTCCACAATTAAATTTGAATATTACCAAAAAAACACCAAAAATGACGAAATAAAATAAAACCCAGAACAGTATGCCCTAAAGGACAAATAGAAAGTCGGTTTCCTACAATAACATACGCTATATATCTACAAGTCAAATGATTAAACACATACACATACATATTACTCGAGAAGATGAATTATAATCGACCTTTTATATTTAAATTAGATTATTACCAACCAAAATGAAGAAATAAAATAAAAACCAGAACAATATGCCCTAAAAAATAAAAAAATGGATTTCTCATCATAACAGCATATACATACACACTTATATATACCATTATACCTGTTGATCTCGGCTTGTATTTACAACGTCGTGCTGTGACTAAATCGCACTGTTATACCGGTTTTCCGTTTGTTATTAATGAGTGGAAGCAGATTTCTCCAAATTGATTGGAGAAAATACTGACCCCCCAACTGTAGAGGGCTTAAGGAAAACTCCAGAATTAGGGCTGCGTTTGGCCCCACCTTCTAGAATTATATTTTCTCAATTTTTTCAAGTTTCGGGTTTATAAAAAAGACACGTAGCGGCAGCTCCGAGGGGGAAAGTTCACTAGAGGTTAATCAACCCACAGGTTTATTTCATGTGAGCCATCCAACTTCAATTGATTGTATAATTAAATACCCATTCAATTGCATAATTATCATCTAAAAATTAAATATCGAATAAATTGGATTTCCATGATTTAATCAAAACAAAAGAATTGAAATAAGTAATGACAATTAGGGCTGGACAAAACTCCCAAATCGAATCGGACAGAACGAACCTGAATCGAATCGAATCGAGCGATTCTTCATAAGTTAAATACACGAACGAGTATCTGAATCAGGAACAGATGGGTTTGGGTCAGTTCTCAGTTCCAACCCAAGAACCGAAGAACCGAATTTCAATAATTTTTCAAATTTTTTATATTTAATTTTTTATATTTTTTTATTTTTTCTAAACAAATTAGCAAATTAATTAAACAAACCAGTCAACTCCAAGTCCAGCCAATTAATTTTTTGTTTGCCCAACATTTTGGGCCTTATTTTTCCCCTTTCCATTCCAATTTCATTTGGTACGCATTATGCTCACTTTCGTATAAACCCAAATCATTTGATAATTTTAAAATCTACATCCTCATTCCCAAATTGATTTTGAAACTCATTCATTTCACCGGCAGCGTTAGCTACTTATTAGATCTCTAAGTGCAATATAAATATTAAAAATATTGGGCTACATTAATTTGTAAAAATTACGAATGAACATGTCATTGATGTATTTATGTAGTTTGCTGTAAATATTAAAAAATTTAATTATGGTACGTAACCGAACAGAATCGAACGGAAATGAACCCGAATGGTTCCATAATTATATTTGGATTCGACGATTTTATTTATTAAATACCCGAAAATTTTGTGTCGATTCGGTTCCAGCCATAATGACAATGGAATAGAAGATTGTTCAATTTTCATTGTATGTAATAATGTATAAAATAATAAATTTTTTTTTTATTGTACTAGCCATATATCTTTTCACGATAAAGTTCGTAATTAATGGCGTGTTCGGTATAACTCAAAATTCAATTAAAAATGAAAATATAATCGGTATTGGGTCTCACTCGTTTAATGAAAGTCAACAATAACGACAAATTTTTTTACTTTTAATCTCTACCGAACACGTCATAAAACTTTAAGATTGAGGTGCTTATTTAATTTCTAAAATCGAATTAAAATTGAAAAACTAGTTTAACTTTTATTAGATGAGCGAGACTCAATAACGGTTATATTGTCAATTTTAATTGGATTTTGAGTTATACCAAACACGCCTTAAATATATCGTGAAGGATGACTATTTCACAATTTTCAAGTTTAGCCTCCGTTTGATTCTCATTATTGTAAAATGAGAATGAAAAATATAGTCGTTATTAAGTCCACACAAGAGATAAAAATTCAAAATTGATGACTTGATTTAATGAATAACGGTCATATTTTTCATTTTTATGGATGAAAAATGAGAAACAAACGAATGCTTAGTAAGTTTTCACACCGTTCTTATCTAAATTAATGAAAAATATTGATACTGGATTAAACTTAAAAATTTAAAAGACTTTAACAAGTTTAGAATTGTTGTAAAATAATGAGATGATTGTTGATGATTATTTTAATGTTATTATGATATATAGATAAATTTTATCTAATTCAGAAGATATATTTCATTCCAATTGTAAGTCTTATTTGGACTATATAAATATGGGGCATTGATTCTCAATAAAACACGCTTGAAAAATTGACTCTATTTTTTCTCTTATTTATTCGTCTTATTCATTTTATTTCATAACACGTTATCAGCATGAATGCTTTATTTAATTATTTTTTCCAAAAAAAAATTAGCCATCAAAACTCTGTGCATAAATTTTTTTTACCCAATTTCATATTGTGATGTTTTTTATTTTACACATTTCTATAATTTCCAATTCCGCACTCAATTTTGAAAATCCTTTACGTCCGTCGTTTACTTGAATATTACGACAGAATTTGCATATATGTCTTATAACATAATAATTTTCTTCCTCTATTCAAATTTAGTTGCATGGGGTTTGTATTGAAAAATTAATCTATAAGTGTTGAGATGCATATTCTGTTGAATTTTTTTATGTCTAAGTATGCACGTCAATTGTTAAAAGTAATGTAGTTTTAAGTGCATATTAAATTAAAGTAAACGTCATCTTGTGATAATGTGATGGAATTAATAACTTAGATTATTATTTTTTACGAAAAAATATATATGATTATATAAATTGATTAAATATTATTTTATAAAATTGATATATATAATTTGTATTGTCCTATCACAACGTGATTAAGGCCTTGTTTGAGTCCTATTTTTTCTTCAATAAATGCATTTTGTAATAGTGTTATGATAGAGAATATGTGGTTAAAAATAAGGAAAAATCTGGATTTGATTGTAATATTATTCTATTGAAATATGTGATTGAAATGAGGTCAAATCGCTGATCAATAATACACTTTGTCGAAAAAATGAGGCTCAAACAAGAGCTAATTTTTGTTTTTGTTTTTTTTATTTATAAACTTTAAATTGTGTTGTACCTAAAGAAGCACAACTCTACAAATAATTAATATTCTATTCTAAAACATAGTCTTGAAAAGTTAATGTTTTTAAATAATAGTTTGTTGATACTCTTGAAATAGCTCAACATTGTTAATATTTCAAAAGAATATTAATTGATCCAAAAGAGTATGATATTACAATTTCATATTCTAGAAGAATATTAATCGATTTTTGGGTAAAAGTACAAATTTTAATTTTCAATATTCCAAAAGAATATCGGTACATTGCTCTTGAAAAAGTAGATATATGGCTCCGTAAGCGTGATAATATTCAATTCTAATATAAAAAATCTTTATATGAAAATGGAGCAATTAACAAAGATGATCTCATTAAAAAGACATACTTTTGATGAGTATTTAGATAAAACCTGGAAGAGGTTCATATACCAACTATATTAAGAATTGATATATCTCAATAAATTATGTCATTATAAAAAAAAAATGGAATCGAAAAGAAAAGATTCTCAATAACACTTTTGCACATGATGTACTGCATTATATTATGAATAGCGAGGAATCGAAATAAATTCGTCAAAATATATCGATCGAAGTAATTGTTGACAAAAATAGAAAGAAGTCATATGGGCGAAATTAAATTCCTTAGAGAATCGAAGAGTACTTGAACTTGTAGTTTGAACACCTAAAAATGTAATCACTGTAGGATACAATTGAGTTTTTGGACAAAGAGAAATGAAAATAATGAAGTTACAAAAGATATAAAGTCCAACTAATAACACAAGGTTTCTCACAAAGACCAGAAATTGATTATAATGAAATGCATTCTCCCGTAATGGACGCTATAACTTTTAGATTCTTAATAAATTTGATTGTGTTACAAAAGTTCAATATGTGCACTATGGATGTAATAACTGCCTATTTGTATGATGCACTAGATAGTGACATATATATGAAAGTACATGAATAACTTAAAATGCCAAAAATAAATGATACATGCTCGATAACTATGCTTTCAATCAACTTGCAAAGATCATTTTATAGATTAAAACAGTTCGAACGCATATGATATATTCGTCTTAACAAATATTTGTTAAAGGCGAGTTATAAAAATGGCGATATTTGTCCATGTATTTACATAAAGAAAATAAATATTGAATTTGTAATTGTTGTAGTTTATGTTGATAATTTAAATTTAATTAGAACTCTTGAAGAGCCAACAAAATCGTAGATTATTTGAAAAATGAATTTGAAATAAAAGATTTGGGAAAAATTAAATTTTGTCTCAGGTTGCAAATTGAACATTTTGCAAATAATTATTTGTTCATCAATCTACGTATACATAAAAAGTTTTAAAACGTTTTTATATAGATAATGCACATCCATTGACATCACTTATGATAGTTCGATCACTTGATATGAAAAAATATTTTAGTGCAGTCGAAGCATTAACTTAACTTACAAATTGCACTTCACCCGACATAATTTTCTTGTAAACCTCTTCACAAAGTATAGCTCTACACCAACTCAAAAAGCATTGAAATGATGTTAAATGCATTTTTCGTTACCTGAAACATACTATTGATTAGGGGTTATTCTATTCTCAAAAGTTGGGATATGCTTTAATTGGATATACAGATGTAAGTTCTCTCTCTGATTTACATACAGCTAAATCACAAACAGAGTATATGTTTACACGTATACGAACATCTATCATCATGGAAATCTATGTAGCAATCCTTGACAGCAATATCCTCAAATTATTGCAATTCATGAAATAGACTGTTAACATGATTCATCATATCCAAACATCATGCGAATTGATTTCGACGAAATATAATCCAACATTTTTGTATGAAGACAATACAAGTTGTATTGCACAACTCAAAGAATGCTATATCAAAGATGACATGACGAATCATATTTTTTCAAAATTCCTCCATACACATAAGCTTTGGAATAATGACGATATCGATGTTCAACAAATTTGCTCAAATGACAATATGATCAATTTATTCACAAAATCACTTTCAACATCTATGTTCAAGAAATGGTACACAAGATTGGAATGTGTCTACTTAAAGATCTTCAGTGATTTTAATCATGAGAAGTAGTTGTACTCTTTTTCCTTAGTCTAGATTTTTTCCACTGGATTTTCCTAACAAAGTTTTGATGAGGCAACTTTTCTTTATATTCCAAAATATTGACAATTAGATGTACTCTTTTTTCCTTTGTTTGATTTTTTTTTTTCACTGGGTTTTTATCGAACAAGGTTTTTAATGAGAAAATTATTGTACAAAAAATGTTGTAAAATAATAAGATAATTATTGATGATTAGTATTATTATAATACATTGGTAAATCTTATCTAATCTAAAGATGTGTTTCATTCCAATTCTAACTTTTATTTGGACCCTATAAATATAGATTATTAGTTTTCAATAAAATACACTTGAGTTTTGACTCTCCTTCATTTTTCTCTCTTATTTATTCTTCTTATTCATTTTATTTCGTAACAAGAATGATCAAATTTTAACAATTTTTCCCTAAAAAAATAACAAATATAAAAAATCTATATTTAACAAAAGTCACTCAAAATAATAATTCAAACTTAAAAGCTAAACGCACACCATTCTTTTTCCTTTTTCTTTAAAAAAAATTATTTTCCACAAAACTACACTTACATTTTAAGGAAAGAAAACATAATATGTGTTGGTTATTGGGCAAACACTACAGATAAATAAACGTTATAAATGAGTAGTAAAACTCACGACTCTCACGCTTCTTCCTTGTCATTCCCTCCAGTTCGCCCATTTCCAACTAAAGTCGCTATCTCATTCCACCGAATGCAGCACTCTGTATACAATTTATGTAAAGTACAGGAGGATTGCTTGAGCCCTCCAAAACTCTTACCATTTCCCTCTTGAAATTGTACTCCCTCCTATTTTCCCTCTCCTCTTTCCTCCAAATGAAATGGGAAAAGGTGGTGGACGGGATCGAAATGTGCTTGAGAAAATATGGGATTTGCCTGTTATCTTATCATGAAATTTAGGAACATTAACAGTAAGAAAGATAAGCTAACACAACATGTCGATAATTAGTAGGTAACATCTTAGTATCAATAAGAAAGGTGTTGAATCGAATAATGTCCTTGGAAAATAACGTCACAACCCAAGGAGTATCATACAATTGAGATAATTCCAAAACAAAGTCAACATGAAAGTCATGCAAAAAAGTAGGCGAAATCAATTTTGGCACGATGTCAATGGAATGTTTAACGTTGGGGGCAATTCTATAGGTAATTTCCCAAATATGCTAGTATTAAGTGTATCGATTATAGGTGTAATCACAAAAGGGTACACAATATATTGTTCGAAACTCTATCTTCTATGCAAAGGGAGTAAATAATTGCACTACAATCATCTAAACAAATTCCTAAAGATTTTAAAGATTTTGACAAATAAGGTTTGATTTATCATACGCTCATAATCTAGATCTAACATGATGATGCAATACCTCACATTAGCCATAATCTCAAGTATCCCAACTCCCTTAGCAGACTATACGGTAGATTTGTTAGTGAGAGATGCAAATAATGATATAATTAATGGAAAGATATCATGCATTGTCTCGTAACTACAGGGGGTATCGGGTGCTGTAATACGAAATATTTCACTAAGGCAAGAAGCAACAACCACTTTTATACCAAAATCTAGATATTTTAAAAGCTCATCGAAAACTAATGTTATAATATACGTTGAAAGAGATGTCAGCACAGACATAGTAAGTTATTGATTCGCCTGTAAAAGCAAATTATTAGCATATTTAAGATGGGAGTTCCTTCAAAGACATCGAAGGTGGAGAAGTTGTTTTTCATTTTTCAATAATTGGACTCTTAATTTTTTTTTATTCAAGTCAAAACAATTTTTATTTTTGGTAATGAAAATAAAGCAATTAACAATTTAAATCAATTTTATTATTATTTATTTAAAATAGACCGATCAGTACATGGAAATAAAAACATGTTTCCATTGGTACCTTGCGCCCAATCGTAATCCATAAGTTGACAACGCTACGGTGAAATGTTGTAATTGGATACTATTGAGCCGTTGATTCAATGAACAAATCAACAAATCACGGGTCCATAAACTGATTTTACCAAAGGGCGTTTTCATTTGTACATGAAGAAGATGACACGAGAGGTTGACAACCTCTCACAATGGTGAACACCATTGTGATTAAAAAAAATTACGTGTGAGAGATTGTCAACCAAATCATTCCGTTCCTCATGTACATGTAGCATAGCTCCTTAAAAAATTCCTTTTCTTTTTCACTTTTTTTATTACTCAATAAAACCAATGAACAGAATAGAGGCTGAAATTTTTTTTTTATAACTAGTGTAGGCACGTGCGATGCACGTGCTATAATTTAATTGAGTATTTAATAGTGTGGACTCGCACGTGCTATAATTTAATTAGGTATTTAATAGTGTGGAGTGATTTGAAGGTATTTTGTTTACTTTCTTTGTATAATTGTTCGAAGTTATATAATTGTGAGATTTTGTAGCATTGTTTCTTTTTCTTTCACCTTTGTTTTCTTTTTCCTTTAGTTTTCTCTCTGAAAATTTGTTAATTGAGTGAATTGTATTTGTCCATACATACTTCAAACAAGATTCAGTGGATTTCCAATAGTTGCAAGAGAGAAAAAAGAACTAAAATTTTCAAGCATCCCAAAGAAGTTCATTTTTATTTCTAATGGTTCACATAAGTCTTCCAGGTTATCATCAACCAAAACCTTCAGATTTATACTGAAGCAAAAAGACTAAAATAAACATCTGGTCCATCATATGACTGGTATTTGAAGTTGGTTATGTGCATATTCTTTTTGGAGGTTGACTTCAATTGTCGGCATATCTATTCAAGGGGTCCTCGTCCCTGAGATTCTGGGTTGGATCCTCTATTTCCACAGATTTTTGAGATTCATTAAAAGTACGCTGCGCCTCTTTCAAATTACTTGTATCAGTAGTTACATCCAAAAATTTACGCTTTTTGTAGGCTAACCCCAACATGAGATCTCCAAAAGGAAGTTCCATTAGCTTTGATAGACAATCCAGTTTAATTTTTGTTTGAACATCCTGAGCATCAAGATAAGAGTCATCTCATTGCTTGAAAACAGATTCTAAAAGAAGTAAATTTTTGCTTCCGTCTAGATGATGAAGTATGACTGTAGACAATATCAAAAGATGCTTAAAGTGGAAATTTGTGGTATCCAATTAATTTAAAGTTTTAAAACCAGTAGAAGAAGGGCTGACCAGCATTAGTCTTCATAATAAAGATGCAAGTTGTGCTCATATCGATGCCTCGGATCAATCTAGATTGAAAGTACACATATGAAATCCAATTACACAAAATTCGAGTCATTACTAAATAAAGCAGATAGTATCCAATATCAATAGAACGGAGGTTGCAATTAAAAATTTGGTAATTTAAACTCGGCCCAGAGGAGAGTAACTCACAGCTTCAGATAGAAATTGTGCTGGAAAAGGAGTGAGAAATCTGAGATACTGATGAATCGAAGCCAAGCAGTAGTTCAAGAGGCAAGTGCAAATGGGAAAGTTGAAAACAAATAGTAGCATCTATAGCAGATAGCATGTTTGTATTCTAAATGTTGGCTTCCATTGACAGAATGTTGGCTCCAAAGAATCTAGCAAAGAAAGAACATTTTACCATATGAAGTCATAAAAAGGTATATTGTGGACCAAAAGAAACAAGTATCCTTCAAACCTAGTGTAATACCCAACTGAACCAATTTTTTTGTTCTAAATCCAGTGAGGGAAGTTACCTAACTGGATCTCAGGTGACTCCACCCGAGTTTTCAAGCTCATACAATTTAGTTATACAAGTATATAGGCTCATACTTAGTAATATCATTTCACATACTTGCAAACGTTTAAATTTATTAACATTAGGAATACATAGGAACAAGATGCCAACCTGGCAAATATCAACAATTACAGAGTCATTTCGGGCCTTGTGGCATCTCCAAAACTCTTCTGTAACTTCATCATCATGCCGACAATCAGAATCCTTTGTTTTTATGTATGGTTTCTGCTTAACTTGATTTAAATCTTCATGCAATTCTTCAAGTAAAAAGGCAAGGAGTTCCTGAAAAGAAATATACATCAATGTTTTAGTTAAGTAAGAGTTAACTTTGCTCAATGACAATTGGAGCATATTATCTTCGAGTACAGCATATAAGATACACAAGAAAC
>CAIGRL010066807.1:0-16600 GCA_903798325.1 Fraxinus xanthoxyloides | reverse complement strand
TCTCGTACACACATAGGCTTTGGGCCGTGTACTAGGATGATTAGAATTTAGATAGCTCTGCATACGTATGACCAAATTATCAGATTTGAATGACTTTACCTTGGCATCGAGATTACTCTGTACATAACGGGTACTTATTGGTGTGTCTCTTTATTATATCATATTATGTTATTTAGTTGTAGTTTCATAGATTTTCAAATATCAAGCAATAGTTCATTTCAGAATAAAGAGTAAGAATTTTATGATTTTAGCATGTTTCGGTTCTAAAAAAAATAATCACAATTTAAAATTTCGTAAAGCTGTAAGAAAATAAATCAGATTTTTTAGTAAATATGTATAAATGAAAAAATTATTTATATTTGCGAACTATCCACTCACTGAGTTATAAGCTCATATATTTTGTCATGTTTATCCTATCACGAGGTCACTGCAATTGGGATACCTAGAAAGCCTGCTGAAGTCAAAAGCTTGGTTACCCGCCATTTAATTGCATGATCTTAACCATACCATATCATGTAATGTATAGTTGGGGACTCAAGTTTATTAAGCATTTGGTCTAATATTTTGTTTAATGTGCACTTCGTCGATGGGTTGTTACAATTGATGTAATACTTGCATGTAGAGATGATGTTTCGTTGTAGAAGTACTCAGTCGAGTTTAGTTTTTAAAAATAAATATTTTCACTCACAAAGTACGAGCTACAAGCTAGCCTGACCGATAAATATTTCCGATCTCCTCATCACCACTTAAGATACGATATGAATAAAATAAACAATTAAACCACCATATTAAGTAGTCTTAATATTACAATACAAGTTCCTAAAACTTAATTCGTCCATACTTGAATAAATTCCCCAATTTTTCTTCAATCAATTGGAGCTAATTTCACCTACTAACCCCTTCACTAGCATGTAATTTATTAAAATTACTCCTATCCCAATCATAAAAATAATTTTCCCTTTCAATCTAATGAAAACTAGAAACCAACACTACAACCCATTTAACTTGTACATTCTAACTTATAATCATTCTTCCAAATGAGTACTCTATCAACATAATTGTTTCTCCAACAATCTATACCAAAGAACCCAATTAAAGTTCTTGAGTTTGCCAAAAAATGGTATAGCTTACCTTAATGTAAATGGAAGGTAATCAATCAAGAAATTTGAACTAACAACAGTACTCCTTCAACTTAATCTGAAAATTAAACCCACAAATTAGAACCCTAAAAATTCAACATAAATTATTCCATAAAAAATTTACTACTTTACCTCTTGAAGAAATAAAGAAATTGAAGTTGAGCTTCTATTGGCACCGAATTTTTTTTCTTCTTTTCCCTTTTCTTCTTTTCTTTATCATTTTCCCTTTCTTTTTCCTCTCTTTTTCTGTCTCTGTTTTCTGTCTTCACCTTCACGCGTGTGTAAAAATGAAAATGAGAATTGGGTTTCAATGTTAGTGGGGTACTGACTTTAAATTGTAAAGGAAGCCCTTCAACCTTCATATAATACAACATTTGGTCCTTTAACTTCCTATAATATATAAGTAAATCCTCAACTTCAAATCTTATCCATCTTAAACCCTGCATTATTGTAAATTATAAAGTAAACCCCAATAAAATAATTTATTCCATGTAAGCCCTTACTTGAATATGACTTTGACTAGTCGAACATTTGACTTTGAAATAAAATCTTGACTTTTGATTTGTAGGAAATGGGATGTAACAAATGGGATATAACAATTTTACCTCCTTAAAAGAATTTCGTCCTCGAAATTCATGTGACAATTGTCTAGCCCAAGAATAAATCAGGATGTTGATTATGCATCTGACTTTCATTCTCTCATGTAGCCTCTTCTACTGCATGATTTTTCCATAGGACTTTTACAAACAAATTTGCTTTACGTAGTTGAACCTACTCCTTTTTATCTAAAATTCTCACTAGCTCTACTTCATAAGTCAAATTTTCTTTCAACTGAACTAATTGAGACTCTAGAACATGAGATTGATCATCGATATACTTACAAAGTATAAAAACATGGAAAACATCATGAATTCTGGATAACTCTGCTAGTAAAGCTATACGATACGCAACTGGACCAATTCGCTCTAAAATCTCATAAGGTCCTATTTATCATGGACTCAATTTTCCTCACTTTCCAAATCTCAAAACACATTTCCAATGCGACAATTTAGAATGGTTATGATGGTGTTTGGGTGATTGAAGACCTTTTGACCAAGACTGCCAGAATTTTGCCAATCAAAACCACTTATTCTTTGAGTAAGTTGGCAAAGTTGTATGTGGATGAATATGGTGCTCCAATGTCTATTATATCTGATAGAGATCCTCGGTTTATCTTTAAATAAGTTAGCAAAGTTGTATGTGGATGAGATAGTTAGCTTATATGGTGCTCCAGTGTCTGTTGTATCTGATAGAGATCCTCGGTTTACATCCAAATTTTGGCCTAGTTTGTAGGGAGCTATGGGTACTAGCTAATTTCAGTACAACTTTTCATCCCCAGACAGATGGCCAGTCAGGGAGGACAATACAGACTCTTGAGGATATGTTGAGAGCTTGTGTTTTAGAATTCAAAAGCACTTGGGATACTCATTTGCATTTAATGGAGTTTTCCTATCATAATAGTTATTAGTCGAGCATAGAGATGGCTCCATTTGAAGCCCTTTATAGAAGAAAGTGTAGGACACTAGTGTGTTGGGGTGAAGTAGGTGAAAGGAAAATAGCAGACCCTGAAATCTTTCAAATTACTACAGTAAAGGTGAAAATGATTCAAGATAAAGTTAAGGTAGTACAAGACAGACAGATGCGGAAGAGATCTGGCATTCGAAGCTGGAGATAAAGTCTTCCTGAAATTGTTGCCTTAGAAAGGCCCTTAGCGAGAGTGTTTATCCTGATGGGTGAATTACATATTTTAGTTAGTACATTTCTGGTGGATTACCTATCATGTGATGAGATGATATGGATTTGGTTGATAATTATATCATGACTATGATATATATTCTTTAGTGTTATGAGATGTCTTACGTCTTGATTATTATTGTTATTATATGCTATTATAATGTGAACTCTTAAATGATTTCCACGTGAATTTCGATAAAAATATATAAATGAAGAAGTATAATTATTTTAAAATCTTCCACTCACTGAGCTATTAGCTCAGATATATTTTCCACAATTTTTTTTACATGTAGTATTGGTTGTTGATAGCTTGCGGAGCCTTATGATTTCGGAATTATAGTCACATGACATAATGTATTTTGGTATAGGACAAAATATTTATTTTGGGCCCATTGCAATATAATTTTCATAAATATTTTATTCTTGCGCATATTTTGTAGTAACTCATAGTCAACCTTGGTGGTGGATCTGTCATCCAGTCAGCATCTATCATCAGTGCATGGCACTTTTCAGGTACATTAGGGCGATTCGGGATGGATCGTGTCATACACAATAAGAGATTTAAAAAACTGCAAATTTCTGCCGACTACACAATAATCTCTCTATAATCTTCACTTAAGAATCTTCAATCAGAAAGAAGATCCAAGAGAGTGATTTACAGCTTCTTTATGGCTGCTCAGAGCAAAAATTCATGCGAAAATGTGCCCTAGAATCTCTAATGGAGTGTACGATGTACTTCTCACCAAAGGTTGATATCTTCTGTAGTAGATCCAAGGGCTGAGGTTCAACTGAGCAATATTTTGTTGCACCAAATTTTTTTATTTTAAGTTTAAAGTTTTAATGACAAATCATGTTTTTTCTTTTCTCTTTTAAGTGGCAATATATATAGCCAAATACATATTTCGTTGATTGCATCACGCTTTAGTCTATTACGACCAAGCTATCATTTGTAGACAAGTGAGCAAGCATCGTCGCTGGACGACAAGTCACACTATCTATATATTTAACTCACATACTGATTTTGAATATATTGGATTTCATCCTTGTTCAATTCCAAAGTAGTTCCACTAGCTGTTGTAAACCCTGCAAATCCAAGATCTTCTATTACTTCTAGACTCACAATCTATTACCGTAGATACTCTCTAGCCTACCTGCTAGATCTCCCGATATACCTCTTATAGCTTCTAAGATCCGCTGTAAACTCGAGACTCACAATCTTCTACCAAGATAAATCGCATCAGTCTTACAATCTTCAATCTTCTACAAACGTCTCTTTCAAGTGGATACCCAGGAATCACATATTCTTGTTCTTATTCCTACGCTCGAATTCCTTAAAGTTTTAAGGAAGTCAGGTGTTTTAGATTAACGAACCTTAATGTTTTTCCAAAACTTGGTTGTCGAATCACAAGAATGATGTGGATGAATCAATCAATGAATTGCCTCTTGGATCTCTAAAACAATGATATGAAAGTGTTTTGCAATTGTAGCACAATGAAACAACCTTGTGAAGTTCGTCCTAGTCATCTGTATTTATAGTTGGGGATACTTTAGGTGTTATGGGTCGTGAAAACTGTTCAAAGTCACGAATTACGTCTGGCCGCATAAATATGTCGCTCAAGCGAGAGATCCTGTCGCTCGAGCGAAAGGTCTATCGCTCGAGCGACACCTGGGTGAATAGCGGGCGATAATTGTTCTGCTTCTATCGCTCGAGTGATGGTTAGGCGTGAAGCTAGCAAAATTTCGGCGCCATTTTTTCCTTATTTCCAAACTCGAACTCAAACCTTAGGCTACCTAACTCAACTATGCAAAGTTGCACTTCACTCTTTGACTTTTACTCATGTCCAATTAAGTCATTTTTGTTCCCAAAATTGTCAATTACAATATTGAACCTAACCGTCGTGTCTTTTTATTGTGTTGTTACAAATCTAGTTCAAAACATTGGATAAACACCATAATAAAAAACATGAATAGCCACGTAGTAATATTTGCCTCTATAATGACTCTTACTTGGTAACTCCAAACCTTGTAATAACCTCCTCGTATGCATTGAGAAAAAGTTTTCTGAAAGAACACATATTTCATTTCCTTAAATGGTTAACATTAGAAATCTCAAAGGGCTATCTTATCTTTATTGCTGTTTAGTACTGGTCTATGATTATATTTGGCTTTCTATTTTAATGTAAATTATTTTTCTTTTCAACAGATTTGAAGTACCATTAGTAGACATTTATTTGATCTCATTAGGGATGCAAGGGGAAAGAAAATCCGCACTGATGTCTTACGAAGATATTGAAAAAAGGTTTGTAGCTTTCCACCACGTGTATTCATATGGGAATAATTGAAACCTTGTTCTTTGTCATAATTTTTGGATATGTAAATGGTCAACATAAAAATTGAAAGTATTTTACAGTGATTCTATCATTGTTTTGTGGAGAATTTTAGTAAACCGGCAAACAAGAAATTTTTTTATTTCCCAAAGTGTTGTTGAATATGTCAAAGTGCATGATGAAGGAGAGCCAAAAATCCTCGTGAACATCCTACTCTATCATTGTTTGGTCTAACGTTTTAGTAAACTGGCAAACAAGCAAATTTTAATATCTTAAAGTGTTGGTAAATATGTCAAAGTAAAAGGTGGACCTGCCCACTATTCACGTTCATATTCAAATATGTTTATTGAACCGATTATTTTTGAGAAAAAAAAAAAAACAGATTTTTTTTATCAAGTAACGCATCGTAAAGTCACATACAACATCTAATACTTCATTAGCTCTTATAATTTCTATTACTAATACAATTGAAATATTTAAAAGATTAGCCTTTAATTTAATCAAATAACAAATGACAACTTTTAGATTATCTAATGTACATAAAAGGAAAAAAAGATTAAGCCCGTGTTTGATGCTGCTAAAAAATCTGATTTAAATCTAAGTAAAAGCCGACAATTAATTTCAACTGCATATTTCATAGGACCTATAACTTTTATCAAAATTTACTAAAAATCAGACAGTAAATATTTCAGAAATTAGACTGTTGCTGAATCAAATAATATCATCCCATCTTTAATCAACTACATAAAACTGTCTCCAAACAAAATCCTTAATCAAATTCATAATCATATTGTACGATGGATTTCGTGTATTAAAATTTTAGAAATCGTTATAAATTGTATTTTGAGTAATACAAATGGATATGAATCTTCTTGTAATTGTAAAATTGCAAAAATTTTCTGATTAATAATCTGAACGTTTGAAAATGAGGAGCAATGTGGCTTGAATTCTAGGTTTCGAGATTTGTTGAGAACCTAGTTTGTCAAAAGCTGACTTATTTGACACTTAAACTTCGAAGCTTGGATTTACACTTCGAAACTTGGACTTGATCTTGATTTAATTCGAAAAAGACTTTGATCTTCTTGGAATTGCTTCATTTAAAAATCTTCTTTGTATTTGTCAAACTTAGAGTTGAGAAGATTTCTTCAGCATTACGTGATTTTCTTCTACACTTTTTCCTCCTCATTATGAACATTTAGTCCTATTTATAGGGAAAATCTATGCCAATTTTGGTAACCACTCAATTAATTCAATTAAACTGATTATAAATGAATAATTATATATTTTGAAAGAGTAGGATAAGCTTTTAAAATTTTATGCACTTTAGTAGGCTTTAAATTAGTAAACTTATTTGGGCTAGTTATTTAAATTCATTCAATCCATTATTTGTATTTTATTTATTTCTTTATGTCTACAAATGCCACTTCAACATTTATTTATTTATTTATTATGAAATAAATAAATTAATAAATCTTGATTTTCGTTTTTTTAATGTAATCGTTATTCATTTCTTTAGTTTATACAATTCTTAGCCTACCCGATTTTTTTAAACAGACTTTTTATGTTTTATGGTAAGTTGGGATTAAATGAAGCCCGATACTTACATATTTATATGAACGAATTATAATGTTTAGAAATCAATAGATCAAATTTTCAAACAAAGGTAAAACAAGATTTTCTCTCTCTCTCTCTCTCTCTCTCTTTTGTGGCTCCTGCCAGTGTTTCTTTCTTTATTTTTGCAAACAAAGGTAAAACAAGTGGTTTTCGCAACGTTTATTTATTTTTTCTTTCATTTTTTTTTCAAATTTTATTGAATTCTGCGCAAAACCAAGAATTTGCCAACCTTTTTTTTCACGTTTTGTCTTTTTTTTTTTTTGGAACTAAGATTCTTTATTTTTTATTTTCAGGGATTCAAATTTTAGAACAAGTCAAAAATTTTGAGATTCGAGATTTTCTTGGTGTAGGATATAGTTTTGTACTGCAATTATTTTACGGGTTCAAGAAATATTTCCTTATGAACAAACTCACAATCGTCGACTTTTTCATGCACGTCAAAGACCAAGGACTGCTACCTTTCACCATCCAAGGCACTTTGTGTTTGAGACCAATGACCGGCTCCTTCGACCTTCCAAGACACTTTGTGTTAGGGACAAATGACCAACTCCTTCGACCGTCTAAAGCACTTTGTGTTTGGGACCAAGGATTGGATCATTTGACCATCCAAGGTACTTTGTACATTGAAGACCAAATGCTGCTACCTTTTACCATCCAAGGCACTTTGTGTTTGGGACCAAGGACCGACTCCTTCAACCGTCCAAGGCATTTTGTAATAGGGACCAAGGACTGATTCCTTCGATCGTTCAAGGCACTTTGTGTTTGAGACTAATGACTAGCTGCTTCGACTGTCCAATGTACTTTGTGTTTGGGACCACAGACTAGCTTCTTTGACCGTCCAAGACACTTTATGTTTAGGACCAAGGACCAAACCTACAACTGTCCAAGGCACTTTATATTTAGGACCAATGACTGACTCCTTCAACCGTCCAAGGCACATTGTGTTTGAGATCATTTATATATTTAGGAGGCTCATGATTCAAACAATAAAGGAATTTAAAAGATTCACTACCAGTTAAATTTTTTTTTCCTAATCTTCTCTTCCATTTTTCAGGAATGGCCACGACGAGCTTTAATAATAGAGTGTATTCAGATATACACGAAATTGTCGAGCTTAATAGCTAAGGCAAAAGTTATCTTTATTTCAAATATACTGATGTGAAGTAGGTGAGCTTAAACTTAGCATCCATAAGCCAGCTATAGATCCTTCTCTTGAACTCTTGAAGCCTTTGTCGGAGCTGTATATGCCCATTATTAGTAAATTTCATGAGAATTTAGAAACTACGATGTCTAACCGATCTACCAGTCATCTTCCCTTTTTGTGTCTCCCACCTTATCATTCCAAAAGTATGGAGTGCATCCCAAGGGCCGTAATTTGTGAGGGGATTAACGACAAAGAAATATGATGGAAAAGTGTGCTCGTCATTCGTGAAGAGATTTCTTTTCTTCCAAAGTTTTGGGAGTGGTCTTCATTAGTCCAAAAACTTCTGCTCAAAATGAATCTTCGCCAGTTAGCTTATGTAGTCAGCTCTGCTTCAAAGGATTATTATTACTCAAATTCTATCTACAGAGCTCTTTTTGTGAGGTTTGGTGTCCAGAGACCAACACTTTTGTGATCGTCTGTGGTGACATTGGCATTTCTCTTTTGGACATCCGCGAGATAAGTGGAGTTTCAATCATGAGTCATTACTATGAGGAAGTAGTCCCAAGCTTTTTGGAGCGACAGATCAACCTTCCAAGTCCCACTTGTACCTCTTTAATGTTTTCATACTGATTGTAGATGCGAATGAATCTGATTACATTAGTTACGAAGACTGGATTAATTTTTAGTTTCGTGAGAATGGTTGTGCCCAGAATCCTCGACAACACAAAAATTGTAAGAATGCTATGAGTCTAAATCCATTCAAGATGCGTCATTAAAGAGTTTCAAAGGAAATACTAAGGCCCTTGGTTGTAGATAAGTTGAGAGATATTTTCTGTAGGGATCGGATTCATTAGGGTGATTTGCCAGTTTCTTTGTCTATGGAAGAAGAAGAGGAATTAGAAATAGCAACTTATCTCTCCTTGTGGCTTTATCGTTTCGTTCTTCTAACTGGGGACAAGTATATAAGAGTTGGAACTTTTAAAGTGTCTTCTAAAATGGCAATCGGGTATACTTATAGCCTAGTTCCTCCCATATTAGAGAGCATTTATAGAGTACTTACAAGGACATCATATTGTTTGAATTTTGATTTGTCATCGTTCTTCTTCCTTTTATGACGAACTTTTGATTTTCTTATTTCTTGTGTATTTTTTTGCAGCAGAAAATAGTAAATAAATTGAATGAATTTATTAGTTNAAGAAGAAGAGGAATTAGAAATAGCAACTTATCTCTCCTTGTGGCTTTATCGTTTCGTTCTTCTAACTGGGGACAAGTATATAAGAGTTGGAACTTTTAAAGTGTCTTCTAAAATGGCAATCGGGTATACTTATAGCCTAGTTCCTCCCATATTAGAGAGCATTTATAGAGTACTTACAAGGACATCATATTGTTTGAATTTTGATTTGTCATCGTTCTTCTTCCTTTTATGACGAACTTTTGATTTTCTTATTTCTTGTGTATTTTTTTGCAGCAGAAAATAGTAAATAAATTGAATGAATTTATTAGTTGTGACTGAACTTGAATTTATAATTTATTCAAGCTACCTACGTACCCAAACAAGATCGAGTCGAACGTAGTTCATTACAAGAACACAAATATTTTTGTTTATTTGGGGTCATTCACAGTTTATCCTCTTACGGGCCATGAATATTACATTTTATTACAATGAAAAATTTATATGATAAAGAACTTCAAGCGTAAAAACGCTTCAGAAATTTTTCATTGATAGGTCCGATTTATAGTCCATCTTTGTCGACGGTCTTGTATGCTCCGTTAGTAAATGCATAACTAACAACAAACGGACCATCCCATTTAGGTTGGAACTTGCCCCCAATTTTTCTTGTGATTACAATTGGTCTGTGTACGAAATGTACCAAATCTCCAACTTAAAATGATCTTGGTCGCATCTTCTTGTTGAAGGACTTTTCCATCCGGGCTTGATAATACTCGAGGTCCATTTGAGCCTCCAATCTCTTCTCATCCAAAGTTTTTAACTCTTCCAATCGAAGACGGACATTTTCTTCTGTCATCAAACCTTCTTGGATGACAATTTGAAGTGATGGGATTTGACATTCTAAAGAAAGTATAACCTCCACTTCATATACTAAAGCATAAGGAGTGACTTGTGTTGGAAATTGATAAGTAGTTTGATAAGCCCATAAGACCTCACTGATTCTTTCATGCCAATCTCTTTTTGATTTGGAGGCAACCTTTTTTAGTAGACTGTATAGAGTTTTATTTATTATTTAAATCCAAATTTTTCACATAAATTGTTCATAAGTTCGAGTTTAGTTCGACGAAGAACAAATTGAAAGCAATATGTATCACAATATCATCGTAATAATCGTGTCTTACAATTAATAAAGAAAGCCTTATTTATAGGGAATCAATAAAGTCCTAAATAATCTTGAAATTATGGTAAATTTACCAAAAAGAAAAGTCTAACTAAAATAAAATTATAATTCTAGCCCAAATTTTGCTCTATGCGGCCATATAGAGTTAGGAGCCGCGGCCGCATAGAAGCGGCCATCTTCTCTAAGGTATGCCTTGTTGCAAAAGATGCGGCCGCACCCCTTATGAATCTATAGCTTCTAGATTGAGATTTTTTTTCCTTTTCTTGAATTATGTTCACCCATCTTGTTTCCATTTTCGAGCCCAACATAAAACTTGTCCATTTGCTTGTTTTGATCGATGTTTCATCCATTGTAACTTAGCAAGTATGACATTGCTTCATTGACCTTCTATTTCAATAATTCATATTTAATATATTATTATTATTATTATTATTATTATTATTATTATTATTATTATTATTATTATTATTATTATTATTTGTGAATTTTTCACAAGTTTAGTAAATGTGAAATTATATTGTCAATATATTGTAGTTACTTATTTTCCCATGAAATTATCGCACAAGTCAAACTATGGGCGACTTCCAAAAATACCCTTAAGATTAAGAGTCTTTTGGAAAATCATATTAGAAGTATTATGAAAGTAAAAAATATCGTGTAAAATTAAGTGTGTTAATCTAATTTGTCCATTTATCAGATTACCTAGCCTAATTTCATCTTAAACTAATGGACCATAGAGTCTGGATTTGGACCAACAAAGTCTGGTCCAATTAAAAAGAAGGCGTACTATTTAAGGCCTTGTTTGGTTAATTTTCTTAAAAAGTAATTGATAGTTCATTCCCACACAGTTCCATCTCCCTCTTCCTCTCGCAGTGTACGAGTAAATGCAGGCAATCAGAGTAATATCAAAATCCCTCCGGATCATTAGGGTTTTGAAAAACCCTTCCCCGTGTTTATTTAACTCACCATAACTCATCTCAAGCCTCTGAAAATGGCCCTGAACTCAATTCTTCCGACATTTCATTAAACAAGAGTATTTGCAATTGGGGAATTTGGCCATTTAGCCTTGTTAGACAATGTATTTGATGAAATGGCCTTTTGACCAATAATAAAAACAAAAAAAAAGATGCAAAATATTTTAGTTGGCAAAATGACAAAATTCTCCTTCAATTATCAACTCAAAACCCCTCAATTTTCCTCATTCCGTCCCGTCATTTCTTCTCCAAATTCATAGTAAAACCCTAGTTTCTATTTGTTTGAAAATAATATCTTCTTCCCTTTTTATCTTCTTCAATCTGAGATCCTCAAAACCACAATCACCCATTTTATTATCTTCGGTCATCGTTCTTGCTACCCAAAAATCATGTTCCTTATTATATTGTTCACTTATTTTTGGCATCTCTCAAGCATTTGAACAAGATTTGATTAGCATATTATCTACATTGAAAATCACTTTACATTTGAAGAATGAAGAAAGACAATTTTAGAAATTTCATTTAGTTTGTATTTTTATTATTGAATATAGTATTACGTAATATTTAGTTAATGTTGTTTTCGTATTTAGTGTGTTTTTTGTGTTGTCAGCAACCATTGGACGATAATGATACTCCAATTGCTAGAACACCACTCCAATCATTATCCACTATGTAAACCGGCACTACAGTCGTTATCTACCGTGGTTTGATTTTTTTCAACAAAATGGCTTCTAATAATGGACCCACTAACGTATATAACACAGAAAGATTGAATGTCACAAAAAACAATTGAAATGACATAACTTTTATATTATTGAGATGGTGAAAGCACAAGTCGTCATAATCATATGTGTTGATTAAATTAATAACATATATATTGACTTATGTACTTGTTATGTGTATATTACAACGTAAATAAGTTCCACTTATTATTTATTAGGCTACGAATGAGTCTTGACTACTTATTCTAGTGTTATAGACGTTACAGGTGTCATTTTCATGACCAGTAATGACACTTGTGTCGTTTCAAAATTTTGACCTATATTTTGTCTTTTTTTTTTTTAACAAAACAACCTGTTATAATGAACTCCCTAACTATATAACATAGAAAGTTTGACAATGTCATAAATGAGTTCCACTTTTTGGTTCTCAGGACACGGATAAGGCGCAACTACTTGTACTCGTGTTTACAAACATAATGGTACAAGGGTCGTTTTCATCTCAGTAATGACACTTGCGCTGTTCTGTTAATTTTTCCAACATTTGATTTTTTTAATGCAAATACATCCAATAATGGACCCCTAATGTACGTAAAATATATGGACTAACCATGTAAGGAAAAAAAATATAGAAATGACATATTATATGTAATCCAACAACGAACCCCTAACATAGTTTATACCCTTAATGTTGTTGTAGTTATATGAAATGACAGATTTGATGCCCTTAATTTAAAGATCTACGAGAAGGACACAAATGATGATATAAAGACACAAACATGTTCATGAGAACGGTACAAGTGTGGTTACTGTGAAGAAAACGACACTTGTGCCGACAGTGGGATGAAAGCATTTATTAGAACGGTATGACTGTCGTTACATTCATAAATAAAAGTCCATGAGAGTAACACTTGTACCATTGTTGATATGAGAACGTCTCCTAGAATGGTAGAATTATCCTTATATTTGTAAATCAAGCTCCATGAAAATGACACTTGTGTTGTTACTGTATATAAAACGACACTTGCGTCGTTATGTTTGTAAACATGAATATAAGTGCCCATGACCGATCCAAGCCACGATAATCGATAAGCTGAACTCATTTAAGTTGTAGGATGGACATCCTGTTTACAGCACTCGGGATATATGCTCGTTACTTATACTTTCAAACGAATTTAGATCAAGACTTGCGATTTCACCGTTTGATACCATATATTCTATGTCAATTCTACCGTTAGTTGTTACATAATCAACATTTTCAACATTCTTACATTAGGGGGTCCAATGTTTGTGGTTGTTCTATTGGAAAAGTAGCAAAATATTGGAGAAATCAACAGAACGGCACAAATGTCGTTTAACGACACTTGTCTCATTATGTCTGCACAGTTTTGATGCCCTTAATGCAAATGTCCTAATGCATTTATTTTCAACGGTGTAACTTTGATTCGTAAGTATTGATGCCCTTAATTTAACGATGTACGAGAACGACACAAGTGACGTTATAAATGAGACAAACATGTTCATGAGAACGGCACAAGTGTCGTCACTATGAAGAAAATGACACTTGTGCCGACAATGGGATGAGAACATTTATTAGATGACTAATGTTATTTTTGTAAATAAAAGTCCATGAGAAAGACACTCATATCGTTCGCGAGTTATGAAAAGAACGAAAAATTGACGCAACTGCACAGAAAACGACACTTGTGTCATTACTGATTTGAGAACATCTCTTGAAACGACAGAACTATCATTATGTTTGTAAATAAAAGTCCAAGAGAACGATACTTATGCTGTTACTATATAGAAAAACAACACGTGTTGTTCTGCCTCTAAACGACGCACGTGTTGAACTCATTTAAGCTACAAGTTGGACACGCCGCTTACAACATTCGAGAGATGTGCTCATACTTGTATTTTGAATTGAATTTAGGCCAAGACTTGTGATTTTACGGCTTGCTACCATATATTCTATATCAATTCCGTCATTAGTTGTAACAAAATCAACATTTTCGGCCTTCTTAGGTAGGAGGTCCAATCCTTAAGGTCATTCCGCTAGAGAAGTACTAAAATATTGGAGAAATCAACAGAACGACACTAGTGTTGTTCTGCCTCTAAACACGAGTACGAAGAGCCAAGACCTATCCGAGCCACGATAATATATAATCTGAACTCCTTTAAGTTGCAAGCTAGATATGCCACTTACAACATTCAGGAGATGTGCTCATTACTTGTACTTTCAATCGAATCTACTCAATTTAGGCCAAAACTTATGATTTTACGGTTTGCTACCATATATTCTATATCAATTACAACGATAGTTATCACGAAATCAACATTTTTGGTCTTCTTAGGTTAGGGGGTTCAATCTTTGAGGTCGCTCCGCTAGAAAAGTACNAAGACCTATCCGAGCCACGATAATATATAATCTGAACTCCTTTAAGTTGCAAGCTAGATATGCCACTTACAACATTCAGGAGATGTGCTCATTACTTGTACTTTCAATCGAATCTACTCAATTTAGGCCAAAACTTATGATTTTACGGTTTGCTACCATATATTCTATATCAATTCCATCGTTAGTTATCATAAAAATCAACATTTTCGGCCTTCTTTGGTTAGGGGGTACAATCCTTGAGGTCATTTCACTAGAAAAGTAGCAAAATATTGAAGAAATCAACAGAACGACACTAGTGTCGTTTCACGACACTGGTACCATTTTACCTCTAAACATGAGTATGAACAGTCACGATCCGTCCGGGCCATGATAATCGATAATTTGAACTCATTTAAATTGCAGGATGGACACACCGCTTACAACATTCGGGAGATGTGCTCATTACTCATACTTTGAATTGAATCTAGGCCAAGACTTGTGATTTTACGAATTGCTACCATATATATGTTATATCAATTCCACCGTTGTCACAAAATCAACATTTTTTGCCTTCCAAGGTTAGGGGGTCCAATGCTTTAGGTCATTTTGCTAGAAAAGTACTAAAATATTGGAGAAATCAATAGAATAACACTAGTGCCGTCAAACAACACTAGTGTCGTTCTGTCACTAAACACGTGTACGAAGAGACACGACTTGTTCGAGCCACGATAATCGATAATCTTAACTCATTTAAGCTGCAAGATGGACACGCCGCTTACAACATTCAAAAGATGTGCTCATTACTTGTACTTTGAATCGAATCTAGGCCAGAACTTCTGATTTTACGGTTTGCTACCATATATTCTATATCAATGCCACCGTTAGTTGTTATGAAATCAACATTTTCCGCCTTCTTAGGTTAGGGGGTCCACTCATTAATGTCATTCCGCTAGAAAAGTACTAAAATATTGAAGAAAGCAACAGAACGGCACTAGTTCCATTTAACGACACTAGTGTCGTTCTGCCTCTAAACATGGATACGAAGAGCCACGACCCAATCGAGCGATGATAATCGATGATCTGAGCTCATTTAAGCTGCAGGATGGACACACCACTTACAACATTCGGGAGATTTTCTCATTACTTTATAAACATGAAACGAAAAAATGATACAACTGCCGCACCTGTTTTGAAAATGGTGCAAGTGTCGTTCTACCTCTAAACATGAGTATGAATAGCCACAACCCATCTGAGCTTCTATAATCGATAAGATGAACTCATTTAATCTGCAGGCTAGACACACCGTTTACAATAGTCGGGAGATTTTCTCATTAATAAACAAGAAAAAGGAAAACGACACAACTACCGTTACTATTTTGAAAACGGCACAAGCATCGCTACAAGACCAACACTGTTTTGTTGTAACAAAAAATAGTATAACTATCGTTATGGCTTCATCGAGCCTAAGACAATGACAAAATCCCTTGTTCCAATCATTATAAATAGTTTGCTTTTCAAAATGACAAAAGTAGTACATTGTAACATAACATTGTTTTCATTTCTACGAGGAGATTTATCTTGAAAATCCTATTTTTCAGAACTACCTTGAATAATGTTCAAGTTATCCCAATCCACATAGTTTCCTTCTACGTTATCATTCCCATAATCGCCATCATATTGCACAACTTTATTTCGATTGCTTACATCTCCCCTTTCAACTTCACCATTGGTTTCTACGCCAACAACTCTTTCAAAATCCCTTGCATTATCACACTCCTCCGCATTTTTTGTCAAAATAGCCATGCAAAGAGGATGGTTTTTAAAATTTTCTACTCCACCATCTCTTTCAAACTCCCTTGCACTATCACACTCATCTGCAATTTGGTCGAAATAGTTACGCAAAGATGATGGTTTTTATAAATATAAAGAAACCACTTCACTTTCATGTCACAATTAATCTGTTGTGGTGGAACTGAAAACTTATACATATCAGGGTTAAAAGACATCATCTCAATTTCATATAACTTTGAATCCACGTTAACAAGTTCTTACACTTTGTTGTACAACTCTATATACGAAATGCTAGTTGGAACATAAAGAATATCCACATTTTCTTCAGTATTTCCTACATAACTTCATCTCCATTTTCATTCTTCATTCTTTTTAAACTCAACAAAATAGC
>CAIGRL010066806.1:0-12899 GCA_903798325.1 Fraxinus xanthoxyloides | reverse complement strand
AATGTTTTCTTCAAAATCTATTTATCATTGAGCTTTGTTCTTGCAGGAAATATTCAGGGACTGCATAACATTCATGGGAGTTTTAATATTCCTAACATGTCAGGCTCCCTTGGATCTCGAAATACAATAATGAATAACGTCCCTTCTAGTGGGATGCAACAAGCTGCAGGTAACCTTTCCAGTGGAAGATTTGCGTCAAATAATCTTCCAGGTGCTCTTTCTCAGGTACCCTTTTGACCTTTTAATGCTGCATACGAGATGCCTTGATGTGAATTGAGAATATGCATTAGGGAAACAGTTATAGCAGCTCACTTATTTCCTTAATATTGTAAAACTATATGTTTTGTTCACCTAATTTTTGCATTTTTTTTGTGCACTAGTTTTTTTTCCCTTTATTATTCAAAACTCCAGACAATATATCGTTCCTCGTTTGCAGATATCTCACAGCAATACACACGGTCATTCAGGGATGGTGAATAGAGCTGGTATGAGTGTCATCGGAAACCAAGGGTACAGCGGTAGCACAAATGGTGTTGGTGGTTCTATCCCTGGGATTCTCGCAACATCTGCTGCAATTGGTAATCGGACTGCAGTTCCAGGTTTAGGCGTCTCTCCGATTATGGGGAATGCTGGTCCACGGATTACAAGCTCAGTGGGGAACATAGTAGGTGGGGGCAACATTGGCAGAAGCATTGGTTCTGGTGGAGGATTGTCTGTCCCTGGTCTAGCTTCACGGCTAAACTTAACTGCCAACAGTAGTTCTGGAAATTTGAATGTGCAAGGACAAAACAGGCTTGTGGGCAGTGTGCTTCAACAAGGTAAATCATCATGAAATAATTATTGTTCTCTCCAGCCCCCTGACTTTTAGTTTTTCTACAGTTTTTGCGAAGTGTCATTTGGACAGTTTTCTTGGTGATTTAAACATTCGTTCTTTGTCTATATGGATTTGCACTTCCTAAAAAATAATTTTTAAACACTTGATCTTCTCCAAGTGTTGTTTGCCTAACCTTCAAGGTGGAAATAACATAATATTTGTCATTAACTTGGATGTATTTAGTTAAGGCTCTAAAATACACCTGGATGAACATGTACCACCTGTACATTAGCTGTTGGCCAGCTAAAAAATAAATCAATTGAATGGACTTTTCTACTGTATAAATGTGCATCTAGGGGTGGGCATTTGACTAGAATTGAGCCTCCTGAACTGGAACCAAGAATCGATCGGGTCTCAAATACCCGAATTTGGAACAGAAATTGTCCGTTTTCTAAGTTATTTTTTTATTTTTATTTTTTTCATTCACCCTGACCAAATGACCTGGCCTTACAAGTAGCAAGTACCCTAATCAACCAGATTCATTAATTTGAATAATTGAATCATATCACTCTCGTTCATAGCCATTCTTGAATGCACTTAATGCGTTGCTCAGCCCACAAATCCTTCTTGAGGCATCGCAGGTAGAGCTACAACCGGAATTGGATACTATTTGGTGATGTATTTGCAGTGGATTAACAATGTTGAATTATGTATTTGGTGACATTTTATTTCTTCTATTTCGGCTAGATATTGAGAAGATAATTTGTATTGTCAGCTTACGATTTTTGAAAAAAATATTATGGATAGAAGTGAACCCGATGCCCTTGCGTATTTGCATTCGTGTAGAATCTGTCAGCAGTACATACACCTTATTTCACTCGAGGTTGTGTTGAAAGGGATTTAAAAAATCTCTTTTATTTTCATATTAGGGCTGCAATTTTCAAGACAAAAAAATTGATTAATGTGTTTTGTGATTTAATAATTGTCTTAAAAACTGTACCCAATGTTCCACTCATGGTTATTAGCTTCATTTAGACAATGGTCATCCAGATTTGTATCTAATGTAGCCGTTTGTATGTGATGAAGATTCATAGAGATATTATTTGAAGACTTGTCAAGATTTGAAATTGGAATTTATTTTGAAAGTCTTATTTTATTTTATGTCTACAGTTGATTTCTTGAATTAGACTTGTAAATATGATATAATGAGGATTAATGCTTTGTTACAATTTGACTTGATTATTGAATATGGGTATATTTCTGTCTCCGTTTTTAATTCTTGGTAAGTCTTCAAATGATATCTTTATGAATCTCCATTAGTATATAAATAGTGTATCCCAATTGATATTTCATTTGCTTCTCTGATCACCATTTGCTTATCTTATTCCTCTATATCTATGGTTTAGTTTGATGCTTGTCTTTTAGCTGTTCGCTTGAATGTGATTGAAAATATTTGGCCTTCACAATAAAGTGCTTCTGTTGAGCCATGGTATTTTTTGAGCATCTGTAATTCTGCAAACACCTTGTTACCTGATTGTGTTGAATTTTCTTTGGGTAATGGATTCTAAGAATTTCTTATATTTGCACAAAGAAGCTGCATTTTTCAAGTTCAAAGTTGACAAGTGGTTTTTGTGATATAAT
Source organism: Fraxinus xanthoxyloides (assembly GCA_903798325.1). Taxonomy (NCBI): domain Eukaryota; kingdom Viridiplantae; phylum Streptophyta; class Magnoliopsida; order Lamiales; family Oleaceae; genus Fraxinus; species Fraxinus xanthoxyloides. The sequence continues at coordinate 10,444 of CAIGRL010066806.1, read as the reverse complement.
AATCACTTCAATATCTGAACTGAATATTCCACTGTGGTTATCGTGGATAAAAATAGTGTGGAGTGGGGCTGTGGGCCAATTAACAAAAAAACTAAAAAATTAATCATTTCCATGTTTTGTGTTGGGCAAACTTTTTAATGGATCCAAGTTGGCGCAATGACCCAATTTTTGTTTAGTTGTTGATTTTTTTTTTTTTAAATTTAATTTGAGAATTGTTTACAAAAAAAATTAGGAAAAAAAGAAGCTATTTAATGTTATTCTAATTAAAATGTCTCTAATTCCGATAAATCACTTGTGGGCCTGTTTGAGTTGAGTCTATGCTTAGGTGGGGTTTGGGGAAAGAGAGGAAAAGTGATTTCATTGCTTTCGTTGTTGGCTTGGAAGAAAAAGGTGGTGTTCGGGGCAATCAAACTACAAATAAGACTCAAAAATTTTCTACCCTTTGGGGGGCAAGATTTTATCATGTTATGTTTTCATTTTACATTGTATTTTGGTCAGAAATTTTTATATTGATATTTATTATCCTACTTAGTATTGATTTGCTTTGGTTTAGTGAAGATTTCTTTCATTCTTCAGTGTTGTTACAGTTTGGTGGTATTAAACATGTATCTGAGGCCAAGATGAGTGATTCATATATATGTAGATATAAGGAATGAGGACTAAATGACTGTTCCTGCCTTCAGCTTCTCCGCAGGTAATTTCTATGTTAGGCAATTCCTACCCTTCAGCCGGTGGTCCTCTGTCACAAAATCATGTTCAAGCTGTGAATAACCTTAATATGGGGATGTTCAATGATATGAATGCCAATGATGGTGGTTCTCCTTTTGACATCAATGATTTCCCTCAACTGAGCAGTCGTCCCAGTTCTGCTGGAGGTCCTCAGGGACAATTAGGTAATTGTATACCCTGGTGCTTTTCTTGTCATTAATTCTCTTAATTTCTTATTTCTCTGGTTTCGGACTGACTATTAACCCTAGTATTGCAGGTTCATTGCGGAAACAAGGTCTTAGCCCAATCGTTCAACAAAATCAAGAATTCAGTATTCAAAATGAAGATTTTCCAGCCTTACCAGGATTTAAAGGTGCTTGCATGGTTTTGAACCTCGAAGCAGACATGCTTTATGCTATTTCTAATGAAGTGTTTTTGTCATAATCTGTTTACACTGTTTCCCATTCCAAGCACTGCTTTCAAAATGAGTAATAGAATCAAATCAGTTTTAAGTAGTAGTTAGAGAACAAAATGACTATTGGGACGTGCCAAGGTAAATCCTGGTATCATCTTGTATAGATAACAAAATGAGCATCTGCTGATAATTTACTCCTGTATGCAACCGCTCTCCTAGATGTGGTCATAACTATGGTTAATTTTCCTTGAGTACATTATTCCTATTTTGATTGCTCTCAGTTTAGTAATCTAATCATGGATAGTTTCTACTATTCCTTTTCCCAAACCGAGCGTGGTTTAGATTTTTGAAACTTTGCATCCAGAAGACGTCAAAACAGCTAGGTACTTGATATGTCATAACTCATACGTGTTTAAAGCAAGTTGTCAGACACCTGGGATATATGTTTACATGCAATTGTCTGAGCTGGTATTTCATACCCATTAACAAGAGTTTGCTACATGATAGATAAACCATCCAAGAATGTATAAGCTTGAATATTTCTGGGAGTAGTGGTTCTCTAATGCTCAAAAAAATGCCTCTATGGTGTTATAAGTGTTATAAATTATTTGGCTGGAATAATTAGAAAATGTTGAAGGAAAGAGTTCAATTCTTTGTCTTTATAGGAGAAGGCTAGACTTTTAGCTGCCCTTCGGGAATTTACAGGTAATGAATTAAAGGTTTTCCTTTTATCTGGTAATTCTCAATTGGAACTTTTGGTTTAGAGCATGTTTGAGATTACATAGAAGGGGTTGAGAAGCACTTTTTTTTTTTGGCAGCATGTAACGTGATGCTGCCAAAAGAAAGGTGGTTTTGATCTCCTTTTAAGCATACCCGTTCATGCTCTTAGTTTGAATATTTTCTCTCTAGAGAACCTTTATCTTCTCATTCCTTCTTGTTGATCCCAAGTTTATTTTAATAATTTTTTGGTTTCCTATCAAACGAAAAAAATAGCAGACTTTATCAGCTGTGATGTTAGTGTCAATGTGCATGCTCGTGGTGTTTTCTCATCCTAAATCCTTTATTAGGTCTATTGCTGCTAATGCGCATTTTAGGCTATTATCCTTTTGTGAAACATCTAATCTTGGGAAGTGTTATGTGATGCAGTACAAGACTTAAAAGGCACGGGCTTGATTTTGCCCCTGTTTGCTCCCCATTATTTGGGATTATAATTTTTGGAATAGTATTTTTTTGGAGATTGGGTGGTTGAGAAAGAAGAAAAAGTTTTTGTAATATTATTTTATTGGAGAATGTGTAGTTGAAAAGAGAGACGAAAATGTATTATAATTTTAATAGGGGCCAAACGAGGGCTTTAATACTTTATTTATTTAATTAGAGTCTAAATCATGTTTTGTGTGATTGGGGTCTAATTATGTTTTGGTTGTAGTCGAGGGACCAATTGAGTAATTTCAACCATATTAGCAATAGGGTTTTTGGTTCCTTATTAGAACAGCCGCTGGCAAATGGAATTTTGCTGGCTTTTGATATTGATAAAATAATAATATGATTGTGATTTGGGATATTTTTTCTCTAATTTTTGATCGGTATTCAGTGTTTGTGCGCAAATCAACGAATCATTTTATGTTGGAAACATGAGTTTGATTGTTTAAAACTTGTGAAAATTATACTGTTAGATTCTGTGAAGTCAAGTGATGGGAAACGACTGAAATGGAGTCCAGGTGAAACAAGTAGAAAAGATAAAATTTTCTGTTAGATTAGATTTTATCAGATAAGATTTTATTTGAATTTATTTGGATAAGTGTTTAATTTTGTTCATTGTTATCTGTAAGAAGTTCTCTTGGAATTAAAGACTGTGACCTAGGTGTTTCATTTTGAGCACAGCTATAATATTATTGAATCAAAGTTATATATTTTCCTTCTCTCATTTCTTCTTCTCTTTCTGTCAATTTCCTTTTCTTGTTACGTCTTATGTATCAATGGAACTTGTTGCCTTTCTTTTTCCTTCGACTCATTGATAATAGTCGGCCCTAAAACACCTCTCTGGCAATGTAAATATATTTTTGAGTTCACGTTTTATTTAGTTTTAGTTTAACTCTTGTCAATGACAATCTATTAGACTTTGTGCAGGTGGGAATGGTGACTATTCTATGGACTTACACCAAAAGGAGCAACTTCACGACAGTTCTGTTTCCATGATGCAGCCTCAACACTTTTCTGTAAGTGATACTGATCCATTATGAGGGTTTGGAGCATTTATAGAGTATTTTTTGTTGGGATTGGAGGCAATAAAGTTTTTCTCTCTGTTCTCATGTTCTGATTGAATTTACAGATGGGAAGGTCCGCTGGTTTCAGTTTGGGGGGAACATACTCATCTCATCGGCCACAACAGCAACATGCCTCATCAGTGAGTAGTGGTGTTGTCCCTTTCTCGACTGTAAACAACCAGGATCTACTTCATTTACACGGTTCAGACATGTTCCCATCATCTCATTCAACATATCATGCGCAGGTGTGCTAACATGCTTTGTGGAATGATTTTTAGTAGTGTGCTATTATTTATTTTCTAACAAAGTATTAAATCACAATTAACTATTCATTATCAACATCTTTGTTTTTTTTTTGGTTGAACACCTGTTCTTTATCTGCCTCGGTTTTTTTTCTTCTTTTTCTCTTACTCAGAAGTAATGGGAAATACTTTTCTGAACAAGGCAATATTATTTGTCTGCTTTGTAATACCAGCCACCTTGGCCTGTCTGACTAATACCTTAAAAGAGGTTTAACTGCTAGCTTAAATGTCAAGTTTCAAGTACCAGTGCATCATTTTTGCAGCATGTGGATATAGTTTTTTACGTAAAGCATGTGTATCGTTCTTATTATCTTTCAATATTGAACTCTATAATAGAGTTACGGTCAACACCTTATTATAAACATTTACTGCAGATAATTTTTGTAATCATTTGATGTATTAATTGTAAACGTATTCTTTTGATTGGTTATGTCGCCATGAAGTACGGAAGTACATGTACGATCGATTGAAGTATCACATAGTTTTATTTGCTATTAATACATACTTCACTTCGACCTGTGTTGTCATTGTAATTTACTGAAAGGAGCAACTTATCTTCTGCTATTGAAAGTTGACATACCTGCATCTAAACCCATAATATCCTTCTGAATTGGAGAAATCTGCTCTTCTTGAGCTTGTTTCCATCTCTACTTTTCTTGGAAACTTTGGAAGTGAACAAGAAGATTGTACTTTCTTGGGCATCTTCTTCTAACATTGAAAAAAGTGTGCTCGATGCCACCAACTTCTCTTTTATTGTAGCCATAGTTGACAACCAAACAATCGTCATAACAATATTTTATTATTTTATGAGCAATTCCTACATCTATGGAAAATCATCAAATAAGTTGTAGAGTGACACTAAAAGATGTGTACCTGTGAGTGTGGGAAAACCCCTCCTATATTGATACCACATGAGAATTGATTCAGTATAAAGGATTTTTTTTTTGGAAAAATGAATTACTGTTAATATATAAACGATGATTATAAGGATCTACTGTAGTTTATATGTAAATATGAATGATGACTTACGTGAGTGAGTTGGTGGAAATTTTTTCCTCCTGGTGAAAAAGATGTAAACTAATAGGGGTGTGGTTTATGTGAAAATTCTCTCCTATAATTAATTATATGCAAGAAATGTTTCCATAGAAAGGATCACCTTTTTGAAAACATTTTCATAAATGGGCATGATAATACTGAGTTTGTGCGCGGGGAATGGAGTTCCTATAAATTGTATTAGTTATTTTAGATTATCGATATATAAATATTAATTGTAAGAGGGTCTATTGTAGCTTGTAGATGTGAATGTGAATAAGTTTTACACGAGTTACTTGGTGTAAAAGTTGCTTCACGACAATGCTTTTCTTTCCTTGTTGCAATAGCTTAATAATTTTCCTTGTTTCTATTTATTTGATCAGACCAGTGGACCCCCAGGTATGGGACTACGACCCCTGAATTCTCCAAATTCGGTTTCTGGCATTGGGTCGTACGACCAGCTTATACAGCAATATCAGCAGCATCAGAACCAGTCCCAATTTCGCCTGCAGCAAATCTCTGCCATAGGCCAGCCATATAGGGATCAAACAGTGAAGCCCATGCAGGGTGGACAAACCACTTCTGACCCTTTTGGTTTGCTTGGTTTGTTGAGTGTGATAAGAATGAGCGACCCTGATCTGACATCTCTTGCACTTGGAATTGACCTAACAACCCTTGGATTGAACTTGAATTCTTCTGAAAATCTTCACAAAACATTTGGTTCCCCATGGTCTGATGAGCCTACCAAGGGAGATCCAGAGTTTACCGTGCCACAATGTTATTATGCTAAACAACCGCCACCTCTAAACGTGAGCTTTCTTTCTACCCTTATCTATACTGTTGCTTTTCTGCCAAATTTTTACCTGCTGAATTTTCTTGTATTCGCTGCAGCAAGCTTACTTCTTAAAGTTTCAATTAGAAACTTTGTTTTATATCTTCTACAGGTAAATCTTTAGATCACACTCCATTTATATTGCCTTTGATCTGTCAATTTAAATATGAGATTATCTTTTTCTTTGTGGTTTCATGCAGTATGCCGAAGGATGAAGCCCAATTATATGCCGCAAATGAATTGTATGCCCATCTAGACATGAATACTTGTTTCATTTCTTGTTCACCTGTTTCTTTTTTCTCAAATTCAGAATTCAGTCCTTGGGAAATCCACGTCTTTCACTGAAATCTTGTACACTTGCCCTCCATTATATTCCTTTCCTTTGGTTGATGCTAATTTTGCTGCATAGATTAGTAATTTGACTGAGTTGTCCCATTTACTTTCAGGTATAACAGAGGTTGGTTTTACCATAGAGAGCATCGTTTGTGGTTTATGAGGAATGTTAACATGGAGCCACTTGTAAAGATGAATTCATATGAGAGAGGTTCTTATATTTGTTTTGATCCAAATGCATGGGAGACAGTCCGCAAGGTTTGAAATTTCATTGCCTTCTTCGTGTTCTGCTTTTTATTGAATCCAAACCTGTGGGTTGATTTTTTCCTTTTTGATTCCAACATTGTTTGGTTTAAATTAATGCAGGATAATTTTGTTCTCCACTATGATATGGTGGAAAAGAGACCAGCTCTACCTCAACATTGACAAAATATGCTGTTTAAATGTACATCTACTGGTTCAACTGATTAGTAGGACAGAAGTAAGCCCGTGCTTAGTTTTTCTTCTTTTTGGCAACTTGAGCAATTATTGCATTATTATCGTCTCAGTTACTGCAATCCGACTTTTGTATCTTTTGCTCAGAATTTGATATTCAAGCCCAATAGATTGTGTTCTATGCATTCTTTTCATTTCCAGTTTTTACTAGTCGGCAGTTTCTCCATCCATCAATTTGGTTTTGAAGGGTGGAAAATATGTCCGGTCAACTTTAGCATATTGTTTGTTACCCAACAAAGTAAAGAATTCCATTAAAGGTAAGGAAAGATTAGCATGGGAAAGAAATCTTCTATTAACGGTAAGGAAAGATTAGCATGGGATGCACACCCTGTAACTAAGCTTCACCTTGATATTCAATTCTCTTAGAATGTGTAGAGCAGTTGGTTTTATTAAAAATTGTTCACGTTGCATTCACGTTCTGGCTTTAGTTCCTTGATGTTATGTAATTTTTTTATCACGCCTCTTTCAATACTGTTCAGCACAACTTGGTCTAACTTACGAAACATTTCTTAAATGCTGCTGTTTGAAAGAGTTTTGAGATGTGGACTTTGAAACTCATGAAAAATATTGTATGAAGACTGAAGTTGCAGGGGTAAAATTTGGAGTTTTGAAATGTGGACTTTGAGATCGCGTGATGAATTCAATAGTTTAGATATTTTGATTTCGTTGAACTCAAAACTTGTATGGAAATGTATGTCTTGTATGTCCTTTAGTTGAACACACTCTTTTAAAGGCGTTTCATGCCATGTTGCAGTCTCATTTCTGATTAAAAGCATGTTTGGGAAGTGTTTATGAATGTTTTAAATTATAAATAGATAGAAATTAGTGATTGATAAGTGGGTATCGCTTGTGGGTCCGTCAAAATATGTGAATAACAAATGGGTTGACTATCTTGTCATTTCATATTATTGTTGTGCATGTGTTCACTGGACATTGGTCGAGAGTCTAAGTTGTTTCTCTGTTCTATCACGATCTTGACTGTTTATTAAGATCAAGGAACATATTCTTCTGCTCGACCGTACTTTGTTATCTACCTTCTGCTCGACTATTCTTTGTGTTGTCTAGTTCTACCGAGAGCCTTCAGCCCTGCTGAGCTCTTGAAGACTACTGGATTTGCAACTTACCGAGAAATCTTGAATTGTCATAGAAGATATATTGACCCTTTCGAAACCAAATTAAACTTTGGGAGTAGTCCATGCACAGCAGTTTTTCTTATGAATCATTCTCTGTGCATCAATGATAGTTACATGTCTTTAAAACTTGTACTACGGTAACACGGTATTCGATACTTTAATATCAACAATGGAAAAAAAAAGAAAAGAAGCACCAGTTAGTTACATATTGCTAATAGAAGGAAAACATAAAAATAAAAAAAATCCTAGTGCATCTTGTATGTGATATTTTTGGTTTAACTGAAAAATAGATATTTAGTAGATTTTGATAAATTTTGATGAAATATATAGCTGAAAAGTTGAAAAAGTTGTGGGCCGTCCTATGAAATATGTTGTTAAAAATGAGAGAGAAAAAAAATGAATATTAAAAATTGTGGTCCAAAGAAGAGCTAGATCTCATATTCTTAGAAGAAAATATTATAAAACATATTGAATTACAATTCATCAAAATTATTGATTTATCTCCAGTCCCAAGTTGGGACCTACAAAACTTATCGTACGAATGAGATCTCTACCTTATCGACCTATCATCACACAGAGATGTCTCTCTTTATTTGTATGCAAAATAAAACTAGATGGTATAAATTTAACGACACTTTTTCCCTTACCGAGTATGATATATTGTACATTTTAGATCGATGCAAGAGGGAACAAAAACTTGATTGAATTGTTACTTCTCACATTAAGATAAATGAGAATCGGTATATCTATTTCGTATGTAATATTTTAACTAAGCTATGTAGAAAATAAATTAGATTTCATGTTCTCAACAGAAAGGTATTATTTTACAAGTTACCAAAATTATAAATTTATCTCCATACCCAAGTTGGGATTGACAAAGTATATTGTATTAGAGGAGATATAAGTATAATTCTATTTCCATACCACAAAAAGTAATAAAATCACAATAAAGAAATAAACATAAAAGAAGACGCAAGATTTATAGACGTTCGCTTCAATATGAAAATGTATATTTTTTCTTCGCCATAATAATTTACTATGATGGAAATAAGTTTGTAAGAGAAAAGTCGTACACGTTGTTTTCTTTTAACTATTTTATGATAAAAAATCGCACAAGGATAATAATTAGACTCCACAACTTAACATAAAATTAAAGAGATGATGCTGTACTTGAGCAATTGCAATATCAAAGTAACTAATTCGAAAGTTGTACAATTTCTTATTTAGTTTGACAACATAATTGAAATGACTTGAGCATAATAAGCTACCATTGATCTTGCATCTTCAAGAAAGACCTTTGGAGTTTGCTGTTAATGCATGTAACAGGTGCCATAGAACAAGATATATATTTCAAGAAATTACATTATCCTAATGCAAAATGATCCCAAACAAGAAGTCCCCATCATTTGGCAATGAAATGGGCATAAAATTCAAGTAGTTAACAATAACATTTATGTTAACTGGCAATATATAAGCAGTTATGAGCACAAGAAACTTGAGAAGACATTGCTGCCACTGATTCATATATAAGCACAAGAAAAGCTTTCAAATTGCATACATTTTCTTGAAATCATTGTTTAGGACTTCTGAATCTGAAAGTAAAGATTTCGACCAAGACCGGTCTCTGCTGGCCTGCATAGAATCCTTTCGTATGCTCTTCTTGTTAGAGGACTCTATCCGATTCATAATCACCCAATAACACATTGTACCTATTGTTGTTGCCAATATTGTAGTTCCTATAATTGTCACTCCAATTGCGAGCCACCTTTCATGCTTTCCAACTACAACAAACGACAATGCCAAGAATGCCACCGAAATAAGCACACAAGCTAACCACATTAGCTTGTTTATAATCGCCATCATCTGCTTCTTCGCCTTGCTTTCTATTACCACGACTGAGGTTTGCACCACCACGACTGCTAGAGAAATGAACAAGGCAACAGAGTCGAAGATCAAGAAAATCTGAAACGAAGGTTTTGGAGCAATATTTGCTTCCCCAAGGGAAAGGCCAGGAGGAATATCATTAGGGTCATCAACATATTGGCCAGGAACAGTGAATATTGCAGCAAATGCAACGGTGGCAATGAGTACAGCCACAACAGTAGTCGAGTTAATGGCATTGTTGAGCCCCTCTGTATGCATTTTGTTGAGGCGTTTAGCTATACCTTGCACGCGTTTTCTAGTTTGACGCGTGTGTTCTAATTGATAATGAACTTCATGCTTTATGTCACTCACGGTTTGCTTTAGCTCCCGAGCTGGACTTGTAGTCTGAGGCTTTATCATCGTTGCACTCTGAACACCGTGCTCCTTCAGGATGGCTGCAATATCAGCATTCCCCATTTTCCCCGCGGTGTCGAAGGCAGTTTCATTAGACCGGTTAACCACTCTTGTATCGGTTTCGTTCCGTCCTAGCAGCATCTTCACAATCTGCATAAGATAAAACAAGACATGAAACTATCAACAAACTACTACCATAAGTTAAAGATTTTCCCCAAATATATAATAAGACATGACTACAAAAGTACCTGTGTCCTCCCTTTCCGGGTGGCTATATGCAATGCGGTGTTTCCCTTGTTGTCGACCATATTAATTGACATCGGATCTGCTTTAATGAGTTCCTCTACAACCTCGAGATTTTGTCCTTTAACGGCCATGTGAAGTGCTGTCTGTCCCTTTTTATCAGTTCGAGTTGCAATCCCGGGCTCCTTGCTCAAGAGGGCCCTAAGAACTTGTGAATGCCCATTTCTTGCAGCAGAATGCAAGACTGTTTTCCCATTACTTTTAGCTATAGTGGCAAGGCTGCTTTCGGATTCCAAGAGATAATTTACGACCTCTATGTGCCCTTGAGTCCCTGCAGTATGTAAAGCCGTGGTATTTGCAATATCAACGGTCATGGACAGCTCGGGATGTGCTTCCATCAACACCTTCAC
>CAIGRL010066730.1:0-10542 GCA_903798325.1 Fraxinus xanthoxyloides | reverse complement strand
CAATTACTTGTTATATTATTTAATTTGTTCTTGTGAATATCGTATTTAAGATATTCTACATCAAATTGAAAATCCGGTATTGAAAAATTGTAACAACTGTTCTACAACATGAACCACACACGCCTTCAGATTTTTCTGTAAGCTTAGGAACTCCTCTTACTGCATTTACCATGGTAAGTCCGACCAGATCTACGTAGTTCCAAGTGCCCCACCGTATTTGCCAGAAGTTTGTAGAATCAGCTTTTGTAACATGACATAAATTTTAAAATTCAAGTAAATAACATTTATTACTAGACCTAGCACCACGAACGACACAATTACCATCATTTTTCAAAACTTTACATGAACTTTTAGTGAATATTTCCATGAGCTCATCATCACAAAGTTGACACTAATCAAATTAGGTTTCAAGTCAGTAACAAATAGTAATTCATCTATCATAATAATACCAACACCCTCAATTTTCCTTTGGGTACCATCCCCTAAGGTAACAAGTCCACTTCCATGCTTCTAAAATTTGTTAGTATATAACAGTTATCGTCATGTGTCTCGATCAGCCTATGTCAAAATACCAAGAGTTGGGCACAATAGATTTATAAGCTATATTAATAGCATAGCAACTAAAATCATTTTTCTTACCCAAACTTATCTTATTCTAACTTTAGGATTTTGCTTTAACGTGCTAGCTAGCAAGTTGACCTTTTTTCTCTGATTTTATTTTTGTATGATAAACAGTAAAGTGAATCGTGTTCATGTTGACCGCAAAAATTACATCTGACATTTGTTGTGACTTATACTGACCTATTGTCAATCATGCTGGTACTTTGGCTGCAGCTTCAAACATTTGACTTGGTGATTTATCATATCTAGCTGCTTTGACAAATGTAAACTGGATGGATTCTTTCTCTTTTTCTTTTCCTTCATAACCTAATTATTCTTTGATGTTCGATCTTCTTTCATAGCTGAGAACTTCATTTAGGCGGGCGGATCCGAGGGTCAACAATCTAACTTTCCCCTTGGTGTGGTCTAGTTCCGCAAATAGTTCCAAAACTTGATTTTCTTTTTCTTTCAGAACTTTGGATAAAGCCTCTTTTTTAGTTGCAACAATAGTACTTTGTTTTTCAATGAACTCCATCATTGCAAGAAGTGTAACACATTCATTTCTTATTCAGCTTCCAAATTCCATTTTAGTATTCTGCATTCTTAATATTAAGTGTTTGGTATGAGTGTATCTCCATTCAGTGAGTTTCAATTTTAGTGAGTCAACATTAGATTGAAGGTTAATAGTGAATGACGTCATCTGTTATCGTCTAATCTGTCCTCCTTGTCTGAGTTCGATTGTTTGTCCTCATCTTTGCTCCATGTTATGTCCATTGTCTTCTTAGATCGAAACTTCTTCAACGTGTTTGCACATTCAGTGTTTATGTCTAAATCCTTCGTATATATGTCATTGAATACGGTTTTGAGGTCTCTCCATAGATGAAGTAGGTTTTTATCTTGAGTTGTAAAAAAATGCTTTCTTCAGTTGTCATTAAGGTTTTGAACTTTTCCCTTTTGATTCTCATTAGGAATTTCTTAAAATGTTTGAAAAACATGGCCCTGTGCTTATATCCATCACTTTCTTCATCTTCTTTCCTCCTCAACCTTCTTGGCTTTGAAGGCAACTCCAGGCCATTTTCCTTCTTTATGCTATGGAGATGCAACTCATATATCATTAAGGATCCAACCAACTCTTCCACCTTTATGTTTTCAATGTGGAAGGTTGCTCCACCTCCTCAAATTCTCTAATGTGCACGAATTGATATCATTTTTGAGTCCGTGAAAATTGGGAAAAAATTGAATCATTCCCGATTTAAGTTCCATACGTGGCATATTAGATGAACACATTATGCATGATGGCGTGGATGTGGGTGTGGGGTAAAAATAATTCTATAGAGTCCTAAAAGGCATATCGCCTTGTTCACTATCGGTCATGGTGTTGGGTAGTGTGGTATTTGTGGCAATGGATACAGTATCAAAGATATGGTTAGAAAGAGATCGAAAAAATGGAAAATGTCCTTATGTAGAGCTTCCTTTATCATCTTGATCCCTAATCATAAAACACGAGAAAAAAGGAACTATATGAGAATAAAATAAAAATAAGAAATAAGAAAATTAAATTAAATTAACTAAAGGCAACATTAAAGGAACAATGTTACCATTTTCGGTCGATCCCTTAGTATTTGATACCGTCTCTTTGACAACGGTACCAAAATTTGATTACGCTCAAAGAATAACCATGATATCGTAGCATAACTTTGGGGTGTCGATTCTACAGGGAGATGGAAAATCACTCAAAGGATCAAAAAGAATGAATTGTTCTCTCAAATGTGTAGTTGACTTTTGGTATTTGAATGAAATTAACATCAATGTCTTGAGATGGTAAAATCATAATCAATGAATTTAGACAGTGAATCATCAAAATTCCCTCACTTGAATTGAATCATTCACATCAATTATTCATTTTTATAACTCAATCAGAGGCTTTCATCCCAACACCCTAATTGAAGGATATGATGTTACAAATCAATTTAATTAAACATTAGTTCTAAAATCTAGACATCACATAACTCATTTATACAATTTTTTTGAAATTAGATTCAAATATCAACGATATACTTCTAGCATAAAGCAGTAATTGAATCGTACCAATAAAATAATTGAAATTAAAACTCAACCATTAGTTCAATCATTTGATAGAAAGCGTGACTAAATCTATGAAGAATTTAGTAAAAGTTAAACCAATTTCAACATATGTTCATGAAATTGAAACTTAATAAATATTTCAATTAAACAATGGAAAAAGCATGATTGAATCCATGAAAAATTTAATTAGAGTTAAACTGATTTCACGATAAATTTATGAGAAGAAAATCTAAATTCTAAAAGCATTCAACAAATAAAGATCAGGCTAAATGAATAAAGGATGTAAAATCACTTAATCCAATGAGTTCCTCTCTAACTTCATCAAGGGTTTTAGTTATTCATGGACTTTCCTGAGTAGAGAAAAGTTGTGTATTGAGGCGTTCTTCTCGTTCTCGAACGTATTAGGATTTAAAAGTCGTGAAAGAAGTTATTTCCATAAGTATTTGAATTGTAGAAGGGAATCATAAAATCACATCTCGAAAACACTCTATGTGACCGCATAGAATAAGTGCTTGCAGTCGCATAGAACAATTAAACTTAGCCTTGAAAATCTCTGAAGCCACACTCATGACCGCATTGAAGTTAAAGATATGCGACCGCATAGCTTTAGAATTTTTCATCGGACAGCTTTCAGTATTTTGATTATATCTTTCTCTCCCGATATCTGATTGAGCCACTTCAAGATGCATTGGAAAGCTGACTCAAAGGGCTACAAATCTTCCTGAGATATAAATTTTCCAATTTNTAAATTTTCCAATTTAAAAGTTTCTTATGCCAAGAATGGGTCTGGTCTGTGAATTCATGTGTGATAATATTTTAACTATATTTCATCTATTTGGCTTCTTTCTTTATCTAATTGATGTCAAACATTCTCAAATCTTCATATCTTCATTTTACCCTCCGAATCATCTTTTAGATATTTGCGATTTGGTCTTAGAACTTTCGTTTTCTTTCACTTTGATCATTTTTCATTTATTTCCTCAAATCTCCACCGTTTTCATTCATTTACAACCTAAATCAGAATATAAGGGTGCTTAGTACATTTAGACTTCAAATAATCACATAATTACAACAGATAAGAGAAGAAAATCATGCTATTTTGCACTCTTATCACCATGCTTCATTGGTTGTCTTGCATGTAGAAATCAAAGGAAACCGGTTAAAATCCACAAAAGAGAAAATTGCATTTAAAGCTTTTGAATTTCAAATAGCATTGCTAAAATCCGTAGTACCCTACTTTTCAACCTTTTTCTCTCTTTCTTTTTCATTTTTAGTTATAGTGGGTGTTTTATAACCATACATGATAGAATGTTGAGAGTTTTCATCTAAGAATTGGACAAAACCTGTATACTAATATTTCAATAAGAGTAGTTCGTCCCGTCTAAAACAGGAAATCTAAATGGTGTTTTGGCCATTACTAATATTTTTGTGGATCGCATTTTTTAAAAGTGAACCCTCTATGATACCAAGTGTAAATTTTAAAATATAAAAAAAATTAAAAATTCATTTTAATTATTCAGTTTAAGTAGTGGACAACAGATAGCCAGAATATTTTATAACCAATTTTTTAGAAGTTCTGATTGCAATACACATATTGTATCTGTGTTCTAAGGATATAATTAATTGTGGAATTAACTAACATATTAAAATATGCATATCAGATATAACGTGGTAAATGTCAAAGAGAAACATGTACGGCTCTCATGACATGAGTAAACAATCCACTAAATCAATCGATCAAAAGTACAATAGTCCCAGTTTTGAAATTTCACAAAATTAATAAATAATAATCAAAATAAATCTAAAAATAACTTGCTCATCTTTTTCTTCTTTTGACTTATTTTGTAGAAATGAAATAAAACTATCGGTCTTGACTTTATAACCACTTCAATATTCTATACGGTCGCAACTATCATTTGGATTAAGAATCACCATTCTTAACTTACACCAAGCAATTGTTCTTTGAATAGGATTTTACATTCATGCTCTTGTTTGTTTTCTTCAAATACGGTCGAAGAGGAAGTGTAGGCTTTGGAATTAATCAATAATTCATGTCACTTGTTGAACTTGCTGGAGAATAACAAAGTACGTTTGTACTGGTTCACCAATTGTATGTGTATTTTCTCAAAGTAATTAATCCCATTTTTTATTTTTTTCCTTCACTTATATAAAGCAACGCACAAGATTTAAATTAAGACTTACATAAAAATCAACAAGTAAACACGATATGTATACAGTCATATCATGTAAGATTTATTTGATATGGTAATAAATAAATTCAAAGAAATTTTAATATTATGCCAATCCTTTAATAAATTTAATTAATTAACATATTAAATAATTCTAGGATGATTAGTGAATAATTATGTATTAACTGCAACATGGTAACATAAACTTGTGTCCTATTTTGAGTATTAAAACCCTAAAATTGTGTCAATTAGGACTGAATGCCTCTTTGAACCTGTATTCTGCTTTCACATTTTTTAAAATTGTCCTTGACATTTAAAAATCAATATATATTAATTAAGATAATAAATAATATGTAAAAATATATAAAATATATTTTCAACAATGATAATCATCATGTATAACATAGAGTGCATTAAATTCTATTTTCTTTGCTAAAGCAAAATTGAGATACTGGCTACCGAATTCAATTAGGGCGACGACGGCTTGGAAGGACCATGGAAATTCGATGATTCAAATGATAGCTTTTACTAATGAAAGTTCAATATAAACTATAGCATCCGACATAAACCCATGGCCACAAGCTCCACTTCTAGGTTAAAGAATTTTCCCAATTTCTCACTGACAAACTTTGCATGGATATTGAAGAAAATCTTAACTTGGTTCAGTTCGGGTCACCAGTAATATTTTTTTTTTTTTTTTTTAAATATTGTAAACTGATAATACAAATTATTTTCTCAATATCTAGTAGAAATAAAAGAAATAAAATATTTCATCAGATACATATTTCAATACTTTTTAGATTAGTGCAAATATGCAACTAAGTGGAATCCAATATATAGCATAATAGCATCCAATTTCAGTTGTAACTCTGTGTGTGGGGCCCAAAAAGAGTTCGTAGGATGAACAACGCATAAAATGCCATTTGGATAACTACGAACGAGAGTGACATGACTCAGTTATTCAAATGAATGAATTTGATTGATCGTGATATTTACAACTTGGCTTGCAATTGCTACTTGTCAGGCCAAGTCATTGGATAGGGTTAATAAATTACAAATATAAATAAACTTATAAAAAATGATAATTCAGATCTGGTGTTGGATATTTATGATTCCGATTCAAGTACCAAGAACTGTCTGGATCCATTGTTTCTCGATTTTCAATTCTGATTTCTAATTTTTTATTTAGAGTCAGACTGGAACCTCTTATTTCGATTTGTGAAATTCAATTTACATAAATGCCCAGCCTAATAGCATTATGTGGATGCGTGTATAAAATGTTAAATGGAGAATTTCATAGAAGGTCCACAAATGAATCTAACTAATATGTATCCTCTTTGGGGATTCTCCATTGCAATACTATGTGAAGATATTTTTTAATAATCTTTAATGTAACTTATGTATCTTTAATAATATTTTCATGATTCCATTTACTGGTATGGTTCTAGCATTATATTTCGACTATATGGGATGATAATAATTAATGCATTTGGAGGAGTCCACCAATCATGATTTGATAATTGAAAGATATATAAAGATTATGCAAGTCACAAAAGGATGAGAAGATAATGAAAAGATAATGATAGAAGCCCTTCCCTGTCTCCACTCCCACCCATCCCACCCCCAATCTCTATCTTTCTAGAAAAAAATCGACTTTTGTAGAGAGATTATAATTTTTTTCCTTGGATGTGGGCCTAACATCTATGGCTGGGAGATGGCGTTGTAAAGAGAGATTTTAATGGATGTAGCATTAAGGGCAAGAGGAAAAGTGGTGGAAATAGATAAGGTGTTTTGGCAAAATTTCAACCGTTAGAGATTAAGTCATTATCTGGTGGAAATTAAAATCAAATTTTTAATATATTTTGATAAAAGTTGATTAAATGTGTAGTTAAAAAGTCGTGGATCATATAAAATACGTTGTCAAAATTAACCATTTACTTTAATTTAAATTTAAACTTTGATTTTTAATCTCCATGGACTAAACATCAAAAGAAATCAAGAAATACAATTTTTACATCACTCAACTTTATCGTGTATTCCATGCTCCCAACTAATTAATGCTGCCTTTGACTTATCAAACAAAATTAAAGTTGATTGAATTATAGGTTTCTAATTATTGCAGATCTATCAAGAAATAAATAAATGGAAAAATCTATTTGTCCACAATATATTATTGTTACATAAAACTAACATGGGACATTTTTCTAGTCAAAATATCGGCACATTATTTAAATCCAAAGTATCATGAAAATATCGCCCTGTCACAAATGAGTTTGAAATTCAAAACCCCCAAAATGCCCATATTCATTCCAAATCAAACCCTATCCCCTTTCAACTCTTCTCTTTCACGATCTACACCAATTGAAGAAAGCTCACTGGCACATCTACCTCCAATAACGAAAAGACTCGCCTGAGATATAGCTCTCTACTTTCTCCAGTTTAGGAGCTATTCCCTTTTCATTCCTGTGTGAGACACACCTTAATGTTAATTCCTTCGGCGAAATCGCCCATACCCACAAGCTGTACTTGTTGTTTGAAAATTTAGCGCGTATACTTTGTATCTTCCGTTTGGAACAAAGTTGGTTTCAACTAATGGTTTGTTGTATGTGGAATGCTTCATTTATGTGGGGTTAGGACATCATAGAAGTTCATCCCCTGGATTATTGACATAGAAATTTATAATTTTCAACCAAGCGGAATGTATGGAAATCAATTCTCCCAAATTTGTCACATAATAGTTGGTTCAACTTGTGTGGAATGCTTATTATGTGTAGATATTTATATTGCTTGAATTTCATACTAACCTTTTCGTTATTCATGCTATCAATTTATGCAATTAAAATTTCAAAATTGAGTAGTTTATGTATTTTCTTGCTTAATATGCGCAGATGTTGCATTTACATTTAATTGCTAATTCGGAGATTATTGTGATGCGGTTATTTTTCGTTTTTCTATTTGAATGCTTCGATAGCCGGAAGGAATAAGGGGCTATATCATTCATGTAGACGGTCATGGCACATGTTATCAGATTGCCCCGGAAAGAGAAGATGTCCAAACTGTGGCCAATGCTATATTAAATGGATGGAGGTGGAAAAGTAAAGTGATAACAAAGGTCGTTTGTTCCATTATTGTACCCGCGACGTCTGTCGATTTTTCGATTGGAATAAATCTCCTCCCGACGTAGCATATCCGCTACAAGATGAAGGTCAATCAAGTGGTGTCACTAATGGTAGTGAACCCATTGATGATTTGTCCCGTATGTTGGAAACGTGTGTTAAAATAGCCGATAAAACGGATACTGAAATTTCCCTCAACATCAAAACAATGCGCAAGAGGAAACAAGGTTCGGAAGATGTTCTATGAACTTCAATGTAATGGGGTGGTGATTGAATATTTTATCTTTGATGATTGTATGTTAATGACAATGTAATGTTTCAATGTTAATAGCAAAATGCATTGCCCAAGTGTGATGAGGTCGAATCATTTTCTTTATGCCTTTTCGATGTACTGGACTTCGTTGGCCCCTATGCGGTATGAAAAAAAACTAATGATTTATGATTACACAATGACGGTCATGAACACACGAACATAAAGAAAATATCAAACATTTTGACAATTTTTTTTCTTTGAACTAGTTTCAAAATGTCCCTTTCGACGAAGTTTATTTGGAGCTCCTTTGCTTTTCGAGTGTTTTATGGGACCATCTGTGAAAATGATTTGAAAAATGCATGAACCTCCTTCTCAACTTTACTTCTCATTGCACATTCATACTGCTCTACAAATTACTTTAGGAATGTTTTCGAATGAACATAGACATCAAAAAATGCATTAATGCTCTCACTTCATTGAGCGGTTGACATACCCGCCCAGAATGAAGTTTTCAAATAGCATGACACCTATCAAGTTCTCTCATTGTATAGTCCATTCAACCAATAATTTTCTACCAATTCATAATCTTCCAGCATCGTATTCGAACCTTGTTCAAATTTCTCACAACTTTGTACATCGTACACCAACCTATGCACAGTAGAAAGAACTTCACTCATAAGTCTGTGGCCACTGAATGTTTTTGGTAATTTTTTCAGGATATGCCACAAGCACCATCTATGTTTTGTGTTTGGAAACACGATTTCAAAAGCATTTTGTACAGCTCGATCTTGATCTGTAATAATTTCATTTAGAGCTTTATCATACATACACTGAAGTCAGGTTCTGAATAGCTATACAAAAGTGCTTGTATCCTCAGATCAGACCAAACCACAGCAAAAAAGAATTGATTGTCCATGATAGTTTTTACTCCAACAAAAGAAGCAAAAAGCATTTCGCACTTATTAGTCAAGTACATGGTGTCAAATGTTACTACATCTTCGAATTCTTTACATGCTTGTCTGTACCTGTTATCTGCACAGAAAACTTCATCAGACGGACATCCTCATCCAAGTCTATACTAAAATAGAAGACAGTATTACTTGCTTGCATCCTGGAAAACTAAGCTTGTATTGCAACATCGTCTCATTTACCAAGTCTTAAACGACGTACTCTGTCCATGAAATTTCTACAATCCTTCTCAACACATGAAATATTCTCATAACCATCGGCTTCAACTAAAGTCGAGTTAAAACTCTTGTACAATGGTATACCAGTGATGTCATTTATTTCAAGTTGTCTTTCAACTCGTGCATTATTTGGCGATTACATCGATATAACCGTGATTTCGATGGGCTTGTTCTATGATTGTGCTCCAGAAGAACAATGTTAATACGCCAAATTCCATTAAGTTCATAAAATATAGTCAATCTCGCTTTGCACCTAGTCGGATGATAGGTTGAGGCTTCAAAACTGCATTTGTTCCACTGGCTCGACGACCTTCCCGACTGTACGTAAAAGTTACATAACGTACAACCCCGTCATCATCTTTCTTCGAATTTCTTTTACTCACAGGAAAATCGACTTGGTAAGCCTAGTTTTTGTAAAACTCAAACGTCTCTCTCTCATCCTTAAACTTCATTCCAACACTAGGCACAATAATGTTTGTTCCTTCCCACGAGGTCTTATCATTCAGATTGTCATGTTCGGATGAAAGAACTTCCAAATATCCTACATTCACAAAAACTTTGACAAACATCAATTAGAATAGTTGGAACAACACAATTGAAATAGAATTAAAATTGTAAAGGAAATTAATAGAGAGATGTACATAAATAAAGCATTCAGATTAGTTGTTTTTCGTAACTTTTACGGTGGTTACTTATCGATTCTTTGAAGTTGGGAAATTAGTGCAAATGGTAAAGTAAAAAAATACAACGAATGAAAATTGAAATGTGAGAAACAAGAAATATTTTTGGTTATGTAGAAATTAGACTTGTGAATTGATGTTGTTCAATTGCACTTGTACATGATAATTTGTTTTATGGAGTTTCTATTTCGACATTTGGCTTGTTCAATTGCACTCTGCATTATATTTGAATGGATGGCAGGAAGGAATAGAGCACCAAGTCCTTACTAATACAAAAGCATCAAAGCATATAATTGTTATTTCCATTTAAAAGCCAAAAAGAATAATGAAAAAAAAAATTAAATTCCATAGCCATTTCACCAATGTTTCTTTTAATTACTATTTCTCCATTACAAGTTAAGGTTTCAATGCTCCATACAATTGTTTTAAAAC
>CAIGRL010066711.1:0-10854 GCA_903798325.1 Fraxinus xanthoxyloides | reverse complement strand
GTGGAGAAACCAGAGAAAAGTGAAGTTATTGTAACTCCTCCACCTACCAAAAGACGAGTTAAACCAAAGATTAAATCAGTTGAATTTATGGACAGCATTAAACGCCAGCTTCAGTGTCGGAGGTGCAAGGGCCTGGGCCACAATGCGAGAACATTTTAACCTCTTTAAAATGGACTCGAAACCCTATTTCTGCTGCTCCTTCCATTCGCTTCCCTTCACTCTTCTTCTAGAAGTCTCTCACTCTGCCTCCGCCGTCTCTCTCTGTTCTTAAAAAAAAGTGAGTTTTCTCTGATTATTTTCACAATTTTCTACTCAGTAAGGATATGCTTTCTTCATTGCAAGTTTTGGGTCACTTTTATCATTATAATTTCGCATTTGCTATGATCCTCAATACCTCATTCCAAGTAATTTTTCTGGGTTCGGTTTTTTCTGCTTTCAAGAATCCAAGGTTTACGTGTATTGATACTATTTTTTAATGATTTTCTTCCACTTTTTAACATTTATCCTAATGGGCTTGTTTTATATATCAGACTTTTCATATCCTTTTTATCTATTTTCACTGTACGATGCCCCTATGATGATACGTGAAGTATGAAAAACTATTAAAATTAGTTGTTAATTTGGATGAAATTTTCGTGTTTCTTGATTCTTGAATGATTCTATGTTTATTCATTTTCGTGTTATGCAATTCTCGTGTAGTCTATTCTTGAATTTAAGAACATTTTGTTTAGATTTTGAGCAGTTCATATTTATCCTGAATAATATTTGTGTTGGATTTCTCCCCTGAAAATATATTTTAGTTACAAATACCTATTTATTCTTCTATTTTTTTGTCAAATGGATGTAAGAATTGGGTTTTATAAGAATCCCTGTGCAATTTTGAAGTTAAGCTAAGGATGTGATGTTAATTAGAGCTTCCTAATTTCTTGGTGTTGAAATCTGGTGAAAAAATAACTATATATTTTTGTAATGTGTTTACATTGCATTTTTGAATAGTTGAATCGTTTATTTCAAGACATTGGAATGGTGAACAAGGATACACAGATGTTGCAATTGGAATCAATATTGGCACCTCTCAATGTAGTGTGGCAGTTTGGAACTGCTTTGAGGTGGAGTTCCTCAGCAATAATCAAGACCTGAAGATGATGAAATCATTTGTTTAGTATAAAGAGAATAATCATCCTAAAAGTGGTGTAACCGGTCCACTAACTAATTAGGACGATTTGTTTTCTAGCATTGTCATTTACAATATCAAACGCATGCTTTGTATACTCGACACGGACCCTGCAGTTCATTAGAGCAAATACCCTTTCAACATCTGACCAAATCTAATGTAGCTGTAGTGATTTGAGCACACGAGAATTGATCAAATCTAAATTCGAACCATAATTAAGGGAGAACTTTTCATTCTAGATCATGGCCACCATCGAAATTTGGCATCCTTACTTCCATAGGAAAAACATCATATATAGGAAAACTTTTGAGGGTAACATTCGTGGAAACTTTCACCGCATTCGAAAAATCCATATCGATGTACACATGAATAAGAGGATAATGGAGACCTGTTTGTTGGAGCGTAGGTAACCCGGTGACATAAAACCCCTTATCAGATGATTCTTTTTAACATCTTCCTCATGTACAATTCTCATTGCCTTTTCTTGGTTAGTTTTACATATTGTGAAGGACATTGTCTTTCTTGTTGATAATTTGGCTGTTTTTGGGAATATAATGGGAAAAAACTTGTTTCCTGCATGAATTCCAATGCTTATTAGAGTAGCTTCAATTATTGACATATGCAAATTTTCGATACTTGAAGCAATTGTACCTTTCAGTGTTGTTCATTGCACTACATACTCTAGTGAGTTTATTTCTAAGTATAGTATCTTATCACATATCTTTGTAACTATCTCTTGTGTGGTTGGAATTTTTGAGCATCCACCAACAAGAATGATGGTATTTAAAAGTTGGCAGACTAAATACAATCATTCTGGTTGGTGGTTGTTCAAATATTCTAGCGACACAAGAGATGGTTACGAAAATATGTGACAAGACACTATACTTGGGAATAAACCCACTAGAGGGTGCAGTCCAAGGGGCAGCATTGGAAAGTGCAATAACTTCAGACATCGAAAATTTGCACATATCAAGGATTAAAGCTACTCTAATGAGCATTGGAATTCATGCATGTAACAAAATTTTTCCTATTATTCCCAAAAATAGCAAGTTACCTGCAAGAGAGACAATGTCCTTAATAATATATAAAATTAACTAAGAAAAGACATCGATAATTATCTATGAGGAAGATGTTAAAAAGAATCATTTACTGGGGGTTTTATAATCACCGGGTTACATATGCTCCAACAAGCAGGTTCTCTTATCCTCTTATTCATGTGTGCAACGATGTGGATATTTCGAATGCGGTGAAAGTTTTCACGAATGTTACCTTCAAAGGTTTTTCTATCTACGGTGCTTATCTTATGGAAGTAAGGATGCCAAATTTTGACGGTGGCAATGGTTTAGGCTGAAAAGTTGTTCCGCAATTATGATTTAGATTTGGTTTGTTGTCCTGTGCCCAAATCACTACAACTACATTAGATTTGGTCGGATGTTGAAAGAGTATTTGTTCTGATGAACTGCAGGGTCTGTGTCGGGTAGACGTTTGATGTTGTAAATGACAAGGCCAGAAAACAGCTCGTCCTAGTTAGCTAGTGGATTAGTTACACCACTTTTAGGATGATTCTTCTCTTTATGGTTCAGATTTGGTCCGCTGTACTATGCCTAAGTCACTACAGTGACATTAGATTGAGCTTTCAGCATTTACTTTTGGAATACATTGTTTTTGAAGCATCAATAAAATGCCATCATAATAAGCTGCTGCAATTTTTCAGATTTCTATAACTTCAAAATTTTCAGTTTGGAATTCATTCTTATCTTATGTTGTAACTTCTGTAACGTAGGCATCTTCATTTATTTGTTCCCAGTTTCATTTATTCAATTAAATATATTATACATGCATATTTCTAATAATATTTTGTTTGCTTAATAATAAGCGATTCTAAAGGATTGTTGGCTTAATGACAGGTAGAACATATATATTTTTAGTGTAAGAAAATATATTATACATGCATATTTCTAATGCTATTTACATAATAATATTTTGTTAGCTTAACAACAGGAGATTCTAAAGAATTGTTGGCTTAATGACAAGTAGAACATATATATTTATAGTGTAAGATATAATTTCAAAACATAATTATAAGATGGTTGCAAAATATAATTTCAAAATTAGATTTATTATTTCAAAAATTAGGTCTTAATTAAATATATCAAGGTCACATTTTTGTGCAATTTATCGTCATGGCTATGTACTAGTAACAATTATATATTTTACTGTGTCAAATCATAAATTTTATACATCACAAGTTATATGTCGATCACAATTATTAAATTATTTGGTCACGTATTAATTCTCGGTCATAAATCATAGTAGGTCAGGTATTATTCTTTGATCTTAAATTACAAATTTGACGAGCCGTGACTTATTTTAGGCTTATAAATTATTAAATTAATTGGTCAGAAGTTACTTTTTTCATCATAAATTATCAAATTGATTGGTCACAACTTTAACTAACTAGGAGTCAGAATTGTAAACTTAATTGCAATATCATATTTTTCAAGCCACACATTATTCATTTGTCACAAATTAGTCAATTTTTAGGGCACAGCCACCTAAATAATTGGTTACTAGTCCTACCTAATCAAACCAAACCCATCACCATCATTACTACCTACATTGCCCTGCGCTCACCACCACAGCCTCCACATTACCTCACCACACCACGACCATAATCACAACCATAACCAACGTCATCACCACCACTAGAGGTGGCAATAGGCCGAGTCCACAAGCTCCGCTTGTGTTCGTCACGAGTCGAGCTCGTGGGTCGAGCCAAATTTTAGCTCGCGAGCTCATTATTTTTTTAAAAAATTAAATCTTCCTCTTTTATTCGGACATGAGATCGATTACTTAAATTTCGAGTAGGCAGTGTTAAAAACAATACACGAATAACTTGTTTCGTGTATAATGAGACCCAAATTTTATGATGGGAGAATATGGAAATCGAGAACAAGGACATTGCTTTATGGTACACATTAGCGTTTCACCATGTTCCATATCAAGAAGATTTTCCTATTGTTACCCCCCAAAATTAGAGCCCCCGAAACACAACTCCACGTGAACTGCCATGTAAGCAACGTATCTACGTGGACAGCCACGTACATCAGGTAGTCTAGTTGCTGGAAAGACAATTGGGAGGTCGAAATCAACTAAAACTATGAGTACCCAAGACTCCTTCACAAAGTCGAAGCTTTGTTTGACCGACGTCCCCTCAATACTAATATCGGATACCTAGTTAAAAGCGTATCAATGTACATGCAGAGGCTTCCTATGTACGAAGCATTGAAACTCTCAAAGCTTATGTCAAAGCTCAACATAGATATCCGATGTTCCCCCTTTTTTACCATCAGAACATCTTCAACAAAGGCTGACCATGATTTAATAGAATCTGATCTCGCCCGTCATAAGCCAATGATCTTTTAGAAATGATTAATAAGACGTGAAGTAAAACTTTGTTTGTATGTCAGGCTATATTGTGTAGGTCGGCTGACCCTATATCAAATATTTATTGTAATGAGTGGACAGTGATGTGAAGTCTAGGCTTGAGAGATTTAAGCACGTGGATTGGATCCAACGATCGCTACATTTGTTAAGATAGTATAAATAGCTTATCTTTGTATAGAAAAGAGGGTTGACATTTGTTCCTATGAAGCAAAAAGGTGCATAAACATATTGATTTTGTGAACTCTCATAAGATTGAAAATACTTGGCTCTTTCCATATCTTTCGATACGCTGAACAACAAGTATATAGAAATTCCAACGCAAACGTGTTATCAATATATCTCATATTTATTGTTCCACATATTTGATTACAGACGAGATATTTAGTAGGGAAAATCGACCAGATGTTTGTTGATAGTGCAAATATCGTTGTAATTTAAACCGCTGAGGTCCAAACATTTTTGTCTCTTGCCGGAAAGTACCTCCCTCGTCCATTCCAGACAAACTATCGATTTAATTCCGGTATAAACGTGTCGGATCCGTACTGACATGGCAAGAGTGAGTCAGACATCTGTTGAGTTTATTTTTGGGGTCAACACCTATTATGCCAACTCTAAGCAGTGATTTTGAGCTGAGGCCATCCAATTTCTTCGAGCATAATCCTTTGCTCAAAGTAAAACCTCCTAAAGAAATAAATAAAATATGGCCTAGTTGTTCACTCCCACCTCTTCAATGATGGAGGTATAAGCTTTTAGAGGAGCTACAACTGTTCAATCAGACGTACTATATGAACAAAAAGTCGAGAATTGTATGACCTTTTAATTGTACGATTAGGATAATCCAAACTATCAATGTCAAAATAGATGATGTCATCAGTTTATGAAATTATATATCAATAAATATTATCTTTTGATTATATAATTATAAAGATGTATTACCATGGTGTTGTGTTTTCGTTGTTCTATAATATAATCTAGTTATCTAAACAAAGAAAAGATCATATTCTTAATTTTTACTCTGTTGGCTTTTTACTCTAATTGATAGAGATGTAGTAGAAATTATGGCATTTGATTATTTTAGAGTTTATTTTCTTACTTTTAAGCTTAGCTAAACCCTCTCTTGAGTTCAATTTTAAATGTGTGATTGATCCAATATCACAAAGAAAATTTTGATATTACCTATAAATTGTAGATACAAAATGTTAGAAGGTATTCTCAATTAAAATTTCAATGGATTTTAAAACTCTACATAAATCGAGGTTTGGTCAATAAAGTATAGGTATCTCTAACAATTTGTAGATTTATAAGAATTTCATCATCAGAGGAATTCTAAAATACTTGGATGGATTTCAAAGTTAAAATCCACAAAAACTCTTTTGAAATTCTACGACTTCTAGTGAGATTTATTATAGTTTTTTTTGGATTCAAATTCACGAAATTCATGAAAGAACTCATCATCATTCAAAATCCCTTTAAACCCCTAGATGAGAACGTCATATAAAAATATATCATTTTACATGTGTAATTTGTTCAATATATTCTATATATCCATATAATTTGTAATTTTCATAAATTTTTAGTCCTTTAAATATTGTTTTGGGTTTTCTATATATTTGTTAGGAAAATTACCTAAACCCC
Source organism: Fraxinus xanthoxyloides (assembly GCA_903798325.1). Classification (NCBI taxonomy): domain Eukaryota; kingdom Viridiplantae; phylum Streptophyta; class Magnoliopsida; order Lamiales; family Oleaceae; genus Fraxinus; species Fraxinus xanthoxyloides. The sequence continues at coordinate 4,598 of CAIGRL010066711.1, read as the reverse complement.
TACATCTCAAGTTTATTATTCAAAAATAAGTTGATATAGTTTTAAGTTCACAAATCAGGTGATAAAATAAAATTTTAATATTAAAAAAAGATATTAATTTATATACCCAAATCACTTCCACCCGCCACACCCCACTAACCCTAATTATTTTCCTGGCTGTGATGGTACTGGTATAGGTGGCATTGGTGCTTGTTGTGATGGTTAGGTACTGGTGATTTCCACAAATGGTAGTGATATGTTGATGGTATAGTGGAGAACAATACATAACTCCTACATATAAAAATGTGAAGATAGGGAACAATACATCTCCTACATATAATAATTACATTTTAAAACTAACAAACTTGTCAACTTATTTCAGAAGTCAGATGTTCATTTCAATTAATAATATATATAATATAAAATTAATTGAAATTAACTATCCCCACCCTACGGACCCTACCTATAATTTTTTTTAGAAATTTCACACTTTTCTGAGATTAAACCCCACACAGGAACCACCCACCACCTTACCCCTTCCCCTTCCCCCATCGACAACCACCCCAACTCCTAGAAAAATTTCAAAAATTGAAAACATTTTTTGGAGAATACACTTGAACACCCGCCCTGAAGAATTTTCGAAAAATTTAAAAATGGAGATTACACCCCACCTAAGGACTAATTGTGTTTTTGTGACTAACTTTTTTTTTTTTGACCATGCATGTGTTATGTATGACCAAAGGCTACCAACTTTGTCTTCAATGTGATCGTCTAATTTGTGATTGTATTTAACTAAGTCACTAACCTGTGTTTTTTTGTTACTGATAATAACCAAATTTATCTTCACAGTGACTATCCGTGATCAGGTTAATCTTAATTATGACGGTATGTAATCAAGTCACAATTGACACATACTTGATCACAAGAAGTCAGAATAAATACATATTTGATCACATAGAATTGCCACTAATAAATCTGCACACACTACAAATCAGTACTACTATTCACCACAATTATCACCTCCAATACACCACCACTACAACATTCATCTCAAATTCACGACGGTAAATACTACATTCATTGACATGTGTTATCCGTGACTAAATTTGTCTTCGATATGACATTTTGTAATCACGTTAGTTTAATTTGTGACTATATGAATAAAGATCTGGTCACGGAAAGTCACAAGAAGATAGACTGGTCACACCCGATTGCCACCGTCACCTCCACTGCCACTCCAACACCATCATCACTCTCAACAATGTCAAGAACTGAACGCTCATCACCTCACCACTCCACCTTAACTTTTATCAGCTGCCATAACTGAAAACAAGATCAACACACTATCACTTCAAATTCATCTCCCTTCTCCATGTTGATCCCACCGCCCTCTATTGCCTCTGTCTGCCCACCTCCTCCACACGATTGCCATAACCCTTCTTCAGCCCACCAATATTACCCCCCACTGATCCCACCCTACCTTAGTCACACTTAGCGAGGATTCCTCCTTCGTCGACCTTTTATAAACAACCAACGACGACGTCCCCAACCTATTTAAATTAGGATTTTGCGGCGATGGAGCACCACAACCACTTCCTTGCTAGCCCTACCACTCAGCATCTCACCGCCATTTGTGGAAATCACCAGTACCTAACCACCATAACAAGCACCACCACCACCTATACCACCACCATCACTGCCAGTCTCATAGCCAACTGCAAACACCGCCAACAACAAAAAAACTATCCAAAAAACTCCTACATCCAAAACTCCAAATTTTTACCCAAATCGTCCTGTGAAGCACCACACACCGACTCTGTTGATGCGACACTCACGAAGCAATGTCGCCGTTTGAAGTGCCACACGGCAACGTTGCACGAAGCACCATCGATGTGCGAATCATCGCATGCAATGAAAGTGAACGATGCAGCGTCGAGTGTTGGCGATGCGTCGAGATGGCGCAACAACTGTGGTTGTCCTCCTCCATCTCATACAAAAACTGGATGTGTGTGTGAGAGAGAGAAGATAACATATAGAGAGAAGAAAATAGGAAAATACTTAGGGTGGGGTGTGGCGGTGGGATGGGGTTGGTTTGGGTATGTAAATTAATATAATTTTTTAATATAAAAAATTTAATTTATCAGCTGATTTGTGAATTTAAAACTATACCAACTCACTTTTGAATATTATACTTGAGATCTAGGATTTTAGGTTATTTTCACAAAATTATTTGTGAAGCCCAATTGAAAGGCAGGCCGACCGTTTCTGTTTGGTTTAGCGAAGGCGGCCGAAGTTCTCTCTCTCGGTATTACACTAAAAACTGGGAACATATTCATCACCCCTCGACACCAATTTATCTTACATTGCAGCGATTTCTACTTAGCTTCTTCAGCACCAAACTTGGAAGGTAGTATCGGATTGTGTTAGTGTTAAAACGGGCTTTATATGTTGAATTCAACTAGATTTGTTTGTTGTGAATGATTAATTTTAACTCAACTCCTTATAATTTATTTTATTTTTCCAGAATTGTTGTTTCTTGATGGTAATCTTTCTCTAGCAACAGTGATTTTTTTTTCTACAAAATTTCTTTTGAATTTTTGATGCTGTTGTTTATGGTTTTCCATTGCCTTAAAAACTGGCTGCCCCTAAAGTGTAATAGGTGAAATACCCAGGACCAAAATTTATATGCCTTCTCCTCTGTTTATGGTTGTTAAATTTGGGGCAATTTCAAGCAATGGGGTTTCAGTTGCAGTGCAGAATGTTTCCGCTGCCAATTGAAATACTATCGGATTGTGTATACAAGTGTTACTTGTTATGTCACTCTTACTGTTGTAAGTTAGCATAACCTCGTGTCTTTGAAATAAATTAGGATTTAATTGTATTAGAACTTCTAGTTGGCCTAACGGTGAATTGAACTGAGTGGAGAAAAATGATTCAGTTGCTGACCCCTAATCTTAATTGGAACAAGGCTTAGTTTTTGAAGCTTGTTGCTATTGTAAAGTAGCTTTAGCTTCACTTTTCATCAGAATGTTGGCTTATAGCTCAATTATGCCAATATTATGTGGTTTGCTTCAAGTATTTTTAGCTTACATTTTCATAAAAGGATGAATGTTAACAGATTGGTTCTCTCTTGTTTATGTCAATATCATGTGGTTTGCATCAAGGACAGCCAAGTGTTTTGAGATATATTAATTACAAAAGACATGAATCATAGATTAACCATTTTTTGTTTTCCTTTTCATAATAGTCTCATGGCGAAAGCTGAAGGTGATGGTAAGGAACCAATGAACGAGCAAGCAGTTGCCAACATCTATGGTGCGATGAGGGCTGAGATCAACCAAATTTACTCCAAAATTACTGAACTCGAGATGGAGGTTAGTGAGCATTCACTCGTGATCAATGCCATTAAACCTCTAGATCAGTCAAGGCGGTGCTACCGAATGATTGGAGGTGTCCTCGTGGAGAGAACAGTTAAAGAAGTTTTGCCGGCTGTCCAGAGCAACAAGGAGGGTATTGAAGAGGTAATAACTCGACTCAACGAGGCTTTGGAGAAAAAGAAGAAGGAGGTCACTGAATTTGAGTCCAAATACAAAATTAGAATTAAAAAAACTGATGGTAAAATGAAAGATGAGAGTGGTAAGAAGGAAGGGAACGCACAAGGAGTCCTTGTTGGTCCTGCGAGTGGTAGTGAGTAGATATTTTTCCTATTAAGCCCTTTCTTGGCCAGCTTTTTTATTCATAATGTTAACATTTATGAATGCTTTGTTGCCTTTTGATATGATTACTTTGGTTGGATGTTAAAACCGATCAGTTTTGTGCTGTATAGTGACTTGGTTTTTCATGAACAATGGTAGCCAATATGGGACACTAGTTTTCTTGTACTGGGAGGTTGACATTTTAAAGTTTGATCATCGGACTAATGTTATATTTTTCAAAATATCCGAAAATTCTTGTTAGCTATGTTCTTTTCTAACTTCATCTTCGACTTCACCCACACCCTGTTTGTCAAATGCACGACCTGGTTTTGGCCCCCCTTACCCTCACGCACCACTATTCCCCCCATTCATAATGTCGCCTTTTCTTTACAGGTTTTGCTTAGTGTTGATTTAGCAAAGGAAAAGGGTCGATTTTGTTTGGTTTGGGTCAGTTGAGTGACTAGGCCATTTTACATACAAACTAAAAACATTAAAGCTATATTTCACTTTCCAAGATGCCATTTCCAAAAATTCCTCGAAAACCATAGAAGAAATGACAAAAAGAAAAGTTCTCTTGTATGACATTTGTCTTCAGCTGAAAGTTTAGCCGTTCAAATGCAGGATAGACAATGCTGGATTGACTTTGAGGGACAAATGATGACAAGAAATCCATCAGAAGAGCATTCCCATCATATTGTGCCTCCACATTGGCTGGAGTTGCAGGTTCTACAATCAGTTCCAGTTGTTGATCAGCCATTTGTATGTTTCCTTGAGTTTCCTGTTGTGCTGCCCTCGCTGTCCTCTGTTTTCGATGAAAAGTTTGTTCAATTTCCAAATCAATTGGAAGTAGTGCGCCGCCAACTGATTTTCGCATGCAAGACTTGAAGAAGCGAAAAAATAGTAACACTTAGCTCAGCCTAAGTA
>CAIGRL010066677.1:0-11764 GCA_903798325.1 Fraxinus xanthoxyloides | reverse complement strand
ATAAATTAAGATTCGACATAGGTATTGACAGAATTATTTTTTGGCATGTATAATAATTTTAAGAATGTTGGGAGATGTGTACATCATATATTTTATTTAATTTTTATTGTGTTAATGGTTTTTTTTTTTTTTTGTTTTTATTGTAATAAGAATATAATTGTAAATTTGTCGTGTTGTTATTGAAGTTATAATTTAATTTTGGTGTGATTATAACACCATATAATAATTAAACTTTGGGGGTGATACCCTCTTGTAATCTCTGATATTTGTTCTTTACTCAACCCACAAAACCCTCCAAAAGCCCCTTCAATTCAATCTCAAGCCACCATGAGCAGCTCCTTCAACTCCACCACCACTCCCAACTTCGATAATCTCCTCCTCCAGTCACTTATGGGCCGCCTCCAAATCCGACCCCCAAGTCTCCACACCCCTCTAACCCTAACGCCGCCTTTTCTCACTCCTCAAACCCTCGAAGACCTTCTCTTTTCCGATACCTTCCTCAACCTCTCCGACTCCGATTCCGAAAACGAATCCGACAGGACCCAGCTGGCGAAGGAAGAGTCCAGACTTGAAAAGGAGATCGTCCGCACTATTCTCAGTGGGGAAACTGAAAAATTGAAGCCAAATTCTGGTCAAGCTGCGACGATCGGGGAGCATCACATTTGTGTCGGGTTTCATGAGGAGACCGAGTCGGATTATCGGGTCTGGGAGTGGCACGGGCATATCATGTTGCTTGATGAGGAGAATGGGTATACCCCGGAGTATATTTATGGGAATTATTTTGAGAGATTGAATCCGACGAAGAGGCGTATGGAGATAAAGAAGGAAAGGAACGATGATGACTCGAGGGAGGAGGATGGAAAAGGGAAGGAAAAAGAGGAGGAGAAGGTGGAAAATATGGGGTTGAGGGACCTGCTTGAGTCCTCGGAAATGGTTACCAGCCGGATTCTTCATCGGAATTTGAATGCTAATTCTGCATCTCCAGGTTTGTATAAAATCATCCTTTCCTTTTTACATATTACTATACTAGAGTTTCAATGTACTTTAAGGTGACTACTTATTTATATGTATTGACAGTTAACCTGTATTGTAGTTTTATGCCTAACATATTTTAAGGTCTAATGTTACTGGTAGACTTCTTCTATGTAATGAATTTGTTTAAGACAAAAAGTATAAGATAAGCAAAGAGAGCTAATATTTTGCTTGTACATTCTTAAAAAGAGCAAATATCTGACATGGGAAAAGTATAGGATGAGGATGAGGATAAGTTGACTCATTTCATATGCAAAAGAATCAATCACAATTTCGTTTTCATTCCGTGCACGAATATCTGTTTTGCTATGTATTCTATGAATATCACACACGCCATTGAAGACGAGCCAACATATTTGGACTAAAATATAGCTACTATGTGAGATAACTAGTTTGTTTAATCAAACCAATGTTATCTGAACTCATGTATTTCGTGGACGTGAGATAACTGGTTTGTTCATTCTGTTGCTTCCGTGTATGCTTATAAAATGTCAATTTTACTTCCAATGACCAAAGGCTGAAATTAGCTCTTCCATCATGGTAATTGGCAGGTTTTAGTTGAGAAGTTATTCAAATCAACAGAGAGATCATTTCGTTGGACAACGATGGAATCAAACACTGGATATGCTTGTTAGTACGTGATCAGAGAGATCATTTTGTTGGACAACGATGAAATCAAACACTGGATATGCTTGTTAGTACGTGATCATTGAGATTAACTTTTAAGTGTATCTTTGTTGAGCCTTTTAATCAGTTTGAAGGGCTTCAAATGGAATGCCTGAATGTTTTTCAATTTATTAGCAGTATGAAAGTTATTAATATACATGCTGAGTTTAAGAGTGATGATTTCAGTTTCTTCTTGCTAATTTGGTTGTTTCAGTTTTATATGGCTGAATCACTTCTATTCCTCTTGAAATTTGAGGTATAATTTCTTAGAATGGATCTGATATTATTCGTGAAGGGATATATCATTTGTGCTATGGAGTCGGGTGGATGCATTTCAAAATTATTTGAGATGATCTTTACCTATTTTGGAATGAGACAACCACGGTTGATTTATTAGTAGATGAATCATCACTTTCACTATTTGGACAGAGATATTTGCAGGAATGAATTGGTGTGTGTAACATGCAGTGTATGGATAACGGGGTTGGATGAGCTCAGACAGTTGGGGCTTAACCCAAACCATATTTTTAGGTGGATCAGTTCAAATTGATAACGGGGTTGAATTAGGCTTGGTTTTAACTTTTAAGTTGGCCAGTCCGGGCTGGTCTACCCATTTTGACACCTTTACCATGGAATGTATATTGAATAATGCTAAGTGCACACTGTGTGAGGGACATCTTTGTGTATATTTCATTGGAGTTCAAAAAGTGTTGAGTGGGAAAAAAATTGTCTAATCTGTGTCGCCACGTGGCATAATGTCAAAAATGATGCAAAAAAAGATGTAAATGTAGCATGATTGATGTATATTTGGCATGCAATCAATGTTTTAAAAGATGTGAGCATTGTAAGGTGTGGATGTCAAGATTTACGAGTCTAGGCATAACTGAGTGGAGCTTTGGGGTAATTTAACTATTCTAGATTAATAAATAGATAAATAAAGCTTAACTTGAAAATTTATAAAAACATTTGACATACTTTCAAGTGTTCAATAAAAATACGACCACAAATCATGAATCATATTTTTATTTAGTAATTAATTCCTTAGGTATGAAGATAAATTAAATCTTGATGAACTCTTTTGTTCGTTGCGAGTCTTAAGTCTCCGATAATTCAGAACATAAACTGGGCAAATAAACAAAAATGAATGTTGCTACCTGGACATAGAAAATGTACATAATAGATTTTATAATATGATGTTGAGGGAAAATATTGGAAGAAAAAAGTTGATTCTGTTTTAAACGGGCAAAAAACAGAGTGTCATATGGCATTATGTAAATCTTGATGTATATGTAACAAGATTTAACAAAAATAGAGAGAATGAATGCTTTGATTTCTTTCTTACATCGCGAATGCTCTGATTTTCAACATGAAATGAAGAGTCTGAAATTGTTCTGGGATGAGTTTTGGGATTTTTTGGGCATATTTCTTTTTAAATTTTAAAAGTTGTTGCTATTTTTTTTTGTAAGGATGGACTTGAAAATTAGGAAAAAAAGATCCATGAAGCAGAAAGGAAAGCAACATTATTTTTCTAGGCGATAAACGTAGGGTTGATGGCTTATTTTCTCGTCTTGCCACAATACATAGCAGTTTTTTGGGCCTAGCTGGCCTTTTAGATTGTATGCTAACAATATAGTACAATAGATGATAAATTAGTATCCGTTTGATAAAATTTGTAAATCGTTTATAAATAATCAAACTTTATTTTCAACTGTACATGTTAATAATCTTATAAGTGTTATCCACCATTAATTTTTATATATTTATAAATTTAACCGTTTATAAACTCTTCGAGGTAAACGATACATTGTTTCCCTTTGTTATTTGTAATTAGATATGATCTTTTCTATTATTTATAAATTAAATTATATATACTTAAACACTTAAGGACATATTCAAGAGACTCTTCGTTTATAAAGATGATCTTATGCATGATAATGAGTATATTTAAATTTAGAGACTTAAAATCTTTATGCACTTTAACAAGTTTTCTATTTTGATTATTCGTTTACATTTTTCAAGAAATATTTATCGATTCTCTTTATATTTTATTTAACATAATTTTTTATATGTCAATTGATCAATTAATTTAAATGTGATTTAAATAATTTTAAAAGTAGAGTAGCAAAGAATCTATTGAAATTCATTTTTAAATATTGATTTTTTAAAATAAATAGCGTTTTATATTTAGAGAATTTGACAATAATATTTTTTTTTGATACCCAGGTGTCCACCTTCGGCGACTAATCTTGGAGTCTACGTCTTGGCCCATCAAGATTCAGACCGGTAAATAGCGAGATGTGCCCCAAACTGATCAGGGTCCAAGAGCCCCCAACTGATCTGCCAAAGTGTTGAGCGAGTCAACATATGTTGCATCTTGCCTTCCAGGAGAACTCCTGCCTTCCAGGATATATCCTGCCTTCCAGGAGAGAACCTGCCTTCCAACAGCCCCAAGAATCGAACCCGCGACCTCTGAACTGCCAGCAATTAAGAGCCCCTTCCTTTTGCTTCCGTTTGAAGATGCTCCGCGGGATATGCACTTTTATCTTCTTTTCTACTTTTGTTAATATAAATAATCCTTTAGTCAATTCTACGAACTAGTACCAATATTTTAATAATTATTTAAATAGATACATATGGTTCGAGTATGGTGCATGTTGCCTTTCGAGGGATCGAGACGGTGGAGTAGGTGAATGAAGAGATCGAAGGTTACGAGTTTGAATTTCCTGTCAACACTTTCTCGATCGAGCCCGTCGCACCGGACTTGCCTAGTGTAGTTTATCTTTTATGTGTGATTTGCTGGCTAATGTACACAAAGCGAAATTTATTTAATGCGTACTCGTGGATAACAGCTTTGATGGTCTACATCTACAAAAAAATAAAAAAATAAATAAATAAGGTGCACGTTCGTCGTCTGTTTATTTCTCCCTCCAGAAATAGATCGATCTCCTCCGTTTCAACGAGACTCTTGCTCCTAGGGCTCCGATGCCGATTCTCCTGAAACGATCTGATTGAAACTAATCCATTTAACAGTTACTCAAAAAATTCCTTTATGTTAGTTGTATAGCTCTGTGCAGAGATTGTTGTGTAGAGAAAAATAATTCGGAAACAATTGAGGAATTGTGAATTGGAGAGCATCGAACTATGAACTCGATGCCTTCAGACGATATGCTAATGCACCGCCCTTATGTGACCTTCTTCTATGGCGCTTGGTCTTCTCATCGCCTGAAACATCTTGAAAAAAGTGATCGGCGTGGTAATCTTAGTAGTTAACATTAGCCTAAATTTTTATATTTCCGTCTGAGTTTCGTGGGTTTAGTCTGGGCTTTTTGCTCTTTGCATATTGTATTTTTCTGATTTCCCTTCGGTTACAATTATACGAGTGATTAATTTGGTGGTGAGCTAATTTTGATTCGAAATTGAGCTATCTTAATTTGCCGTGATTCCCCCCTCTCTAGTGGTTTAAGGAGAGTTTTCAGCTGTAACTTGGAGGATTTTATACGCTTGGATCAGCACAAGGTACTTTCTTTGTAAAATTAAATTTTGTATTTGAATCAATTTATTTTATGTACATGTTTCATACAAGGGTTATGTTATATTTTGGATTTAGAGATGTGAGTGGGTAATAATTTCTTTTTCTTTTGTTAATTACTTCATTTTCTGCTTCTTGGGCTTGGTAATATTGTTCACTGTAGTCCCTCAAATATACCATTTAGTGCTTGTGTGGGTTTTGGTATAAGTTCCTTAAATTAGAATGTGATAGAAATGAGTGGGGATAAGTGGTTAGTAGTCGTGAATCCTACGGGACGTGTTGTTAAAATTAATGTTTAACTTTGACCTTTAAATTATAAGGAACTTATAATGGAACTCAAACAAACTTTTCATAGAAATTCCATCAGATGGTGTGCCTGGTGCTTCAATCCCTCTTTTTACCTGAGCGACTTATTTTGTTGTATGATTATGGATATTTTCAAGTTACAAACTGGCTATTGCTCGTGCTTAACGTGTATTCCTCCTATCTAGTAGTAAGTCAATATCGGTATTATGCTGGGGTTCAATTGAATGATTTTGTTCCTATCCACTGTTCTACAGTTAGTTCTATGTTTCGGAGTTATTTTGGAGGCGATATTTTACATTTAGGACTTAGTTGCTTCCTTTTGTGCTTCTGCAGCCCTTCTCTGCGCTTCTGATTCCTGTAGATGGACATTTGTGTTCTTCATAATGCGCCAGGTCCTCAGGATATAACCAGCCTTAGCGAATCATCAACTGATTCACCTGACTCATCTCGTTACTGTGCAAGTAATCTTTCCATGAATGATCTGAAAACCTGTTTGACTGAGTTTCTAAGCGTTGAGGATGTGGCAATGTCAAGTTGTGGATTCACTCCAACTCCTGAGGAGAATGTTATAGGCAATGTGGTGAGGACAGATGAACATAAGGACCCAGATGTAAGGGAGTTGAGCAATCCAGCTTCTGATAATTGCCTTAGCAAGTGTGCCACATTTCCACCTCTTGGTGAGCATAATTCTTCCACTGTGGAATTAGTGGACGGGAAAGAAAAGCAGGTTGATGATATAGCTTCCAAAGTCTCTTTCCTAAATGGCCATGCTAAATCTGTTAATCAGTCCTGTTCACGATCCATATCTTTGCCTGTAAGTTTACTTAAGACTTCTTGATAGGTAGCTTCTGTCTCTACTTTCCCACTGACATAAGATGTTTCTCATGTCAAATGGGTGAATTTTAGAGAAAATCAGATGCTGTTTTTGGTCCAAGGCAGTTATAGTATTCTACCTTTAGATGTCTGATTGGGAACTGGAATTGCACTAATACTGCTATGATCGTGATAAATTACTAGAAAGTAGGAATGATTTTTATGCCATCTCTTTGCTTTCCGCGAGGTATGTGCAAATCGTGCCTCTAAGGGTGCTATGCTATAAATAATTTCTTCCATTCTATATTCTACCTTCTTACTTGCGCATCATTATATTTCTTTTTAGTTTTCCAACATATAAGTGATCTTCGTGGTGATCTGTTTTTACTTCATATCAGAGACAATAGTTCTAGTGGATGCTGGCGAGTGAATCTTTTGCTAATCCTTATTGAATTTTTGATGTACAATCTCTGTAGTACTTCAACAGTGCGATTTTTTATTTCTTTGTTTTCTCATTCTTATCTTCTTTAATTGCCTATTTAGTAACTGGGGCGGTGCCGGGAATAAAGTTTCAGTAAATGAGCAGCGCATTCCAAATAATTATGTTTCAGACATATGATAGGTTCTAGTATGGCTAATAGACAATGGTTCAGTTTTGGGCAATATGATGTTACCAAACACGTTCATCATTCTCCTCGAATTCTATCCTCTTACAGACTTCTTCAAAGCTTGTATCCGCTATGAAAGGTAGCCGTGAAAAGCAGGGGATACCACCTAAGGAACTCTCAGTAATATGGGCCCCTGATGTGTACGATCCAGTTCCAACAGCAGTGTCGCATGTTTTGTCGAACAAGAATCATCGCCATCATAGTGATAACAAGAGGTACGGGAAGAACAAGCAGAAGGGTGGTGGCAAATCTTCACGGGGCAGCAAGGGCAAAGACAAGAAGCAAGGTAGGAAGAACATTGGAAGTTCTAATAGGTTCAAGTCTTTGGATGAAAATGACCAAATGGTTGGTTTTCCTGAGCCTCAGGTGAGCGTTGTCGATTTTGATGTTGGTAGCCAAGACTTGTTATGCGGAACTAGTTTTCCGAAAAAGTCTGCCAAAAATATGCACTATCCGGTTGCAGAGGCTACGTGAAGCCTTGTCCAAATGGTATGCTTTTGTTTTTTCCATCGATGTGGTGATTAATCAGTAAGGTAGATTGGTTTCGTACTTAAGGTATTCTTAGCGAGACCCATGCAGATGACCAATTGGATTAGGATAATGGTTATGCTACCATGAGAACTGATTTAACTCTTTAAGAGCTTTCTGTTATGATATGCTTCTCTTGTTTATATTGTTATGTTTGGACATGTATGATTAGTAGATTGGTTCTCTTCTGATTGACGTGATTCGCACAGGAAGCTACCATCTATAGACAATGAATTATAGTGACTATACAATCCTCGATGTCATTCATTCTATACAGTTCAAAATTGGCTGGAAGTTAACTATAAAACTTCAATTTTAATGATATTGGTTGGTGGCTCTTGATTCCTTCAATGAGATTAGACAATTTGTTCTTCTCACTCAACTTGCCATGTCAACAATGGTGTTGATCTCTCTGTTTAGTGAAAACTTGTTTAACAAAGCTTCATCTGATATCTTCATCGTTCTCTGCTACAGAGAAGTTTCACAGCTGTAGAACGTCTCCAGAGTCGCCTTTCCCTGATTCCAACTTCACTTTTTATCAAGTTCTGAATTATCCAACTCTTTTACTTGAAACGGTTTAAACATTTTCCTTTTCGTTTTCCTGTCCAATTCAAATGAAGGTACACTTGGCCGTATGTCTTTTTAAAAAAAATTCTCTCTTAAATTATATGGCCGACGTTTTCCCAATAGTTGAGCAGGTATACCGCCATTGTGCAACCAATGGTCTTGTTTCTTGTAAAGCCAGTTGCGCTTGGCTGTGTCTTATTTAGAAGGTTGACGAGGCAGAGGCTCTCGGGGCCCAGCTGGGTCAACAAAAATTACCCGACCATCCAGGAACTTTGCATTCATTCCCTCCCTTTCTTTTTTCGCTTCTTCTAATGTTTCATAACAAAACCAAGCCCCTTTGATCTTCCAGACGCTACTGATTTTTTCTGCATACAGCATTAAGAAGGCTAGTGAAATATATGATGGATTTTTTATTTTATTTTTATTTTGATGATAAAATTGTGCAGCTACCTTTTAAGAACATTTTCAAGAAACTCTCTAAATACAAATTACTCTATTTTTTAGAATTGATGCTTAAAAATAAGTAAGAAGGAACTATTGTTTTAACTTTTCAAAAAAAAAAAATGGGGCTGGCTTTTCAAATTTGGATAGTCAAACTCACTATTCATACAATTGTTGCATTTAGTAAGTTACAAATTTCAATACTCTACAACTTAAATTATTCAAATCATATTTGATTTAATTGACTACTATTAACTTATAAAAAAATTACGTTAAATAAGAGATAAAGAGAAATCAGTAGCCCCATTAAAATTTTAATGTATTTTTCTTTTTCTTCATTTCAATCATACATTTTTCAATAAAATAATATTAAATATAAATCCAAAATATTTTCTTATTTTCTTTATTACGTCCTCCAAAAAATTACTATTACAAAATACTTTTTTGTTCCATAAAGGTTTCATTGAATAAATAAATAAAGAGTTAAAATAGAGAGTTGTTAAGGTGACACTCTCTCTTATTCATGACATATTTTTATAAATAAAGAGTTCTAATTTTATACAGTAGTTTGAAATTATTTTAAAAAAGAATTGAAAAACAAATCTGTTTCACCATTTTACCCGTCTCATACCCGCTTCGGGGCAATGGCCATCGTCTCATTTATTCGGTTAGACGGACAATCCCTGTCCCATTCGGGGCTGGGCCTCATGGGTATCGGGTTAAACGAGTTTTTTTGCCACCCCTACTGTTCTTCCTATTCCGGTCTAATCTTTTAACTTCTTGTTGCAGGAAGGAGCATTTGCACAGCTTAAGCTTTGGCAAAGTGCTTCAATTGCAGTGGTGTTCTTTATTAGTTCATCTATTTCATTGCAGACAATGGTCATAATCTTGCTCGCTGCACTCTGGGTTTCAGTAGTTGGGTTTCTTTTTCTCATGCTTAAGATTGAGAAAGCATTTTCATATCGTGCTTCCTGAACTTCACAAACGAGATTTTGTGATGTCATCCTAGAATTTGCATCTTCTATGTTAATATCCCCAAAAAATGATAAAAACAAGTATCCATAGACTGCAAGTGTCCATTGCTCAAAAAATCCACAGTTTGATTGTTATACATTTCCCAGTTGTTCTTGAGCATGGCAGTCGTCGGACATTTTGTTTCGACTGAAGAAGAAAATGTTTTCTAACAAGGCTACTATTTTCTGCTGCCAAAAAATGGTGATGTTGACTTATGTGGCTCTCATAATTATTAAGTTTGAATCATTTGTGGTCATTAGATATATTGGATGGCTAAGATCCTTTCTTACTTGAGATATTTTCTTCCCTTGGCTTGTCTTGGAAGATTTGGATGGTATTTCAAAATTCAAAAGGGGTCAAAACCTTTTAATATATAGGTCTTATATCTCTCTCTTTTTCGGACTGTGGTTTGTTTTTCTCTGTGGGTTTCGAACTTCCTTTCTCTTCCTCATACCAAAATCAACTCGTGAGCTTATTGATTGAGGAAACGTTGGTATATTCTTAGGCCTGAAATNGTGGCTCTCATAATTATTAAGTTTGAATCATTTGTGGTCATTAGATATATTGGATGGCTAAGATCCTTTCTTACTTGAGATATTTTCTTCCCTTGGCTTGTCTTGGAAGATTTGGATGGTATTTCAAAATTCAAAAGGGGTCAAAACCTTTTAATATATAGGTCTTATATCTCTCTCTTTTTCGGACTGTGGTTTGTTTTTCTCTGTGGGTTTCGAACTTCCTTTCTCTTCCTCATACCAAAATCAACTCGTGAGCTTATTGATTGAGGAAACGTTGGTATATTCTTAGGCCTGAAATAGTGGTAAAGAGTGTTGGTTTCTCTGGTGGTTATTTGGGTCCGATTGTTGGTGGAATCTTAGCTACTTTGGGAGATCTCTTTGATTAATTAATAAAGCCAAGAAAGGGGATGTTCTGAACCGATTCTATAGCTCTCTATGGAAGGTGATTTGCATAAACATGGAAGCTGTTCCTGAGCCTAAAGCCTCTACCATTTTCGACCAGTGAAGAAAGAGAAGTAACATTTCGATTCCTGTCCATTTTTAGTAGCTATGCTAGTTCTTTGATTTATGCAGTATATATATGTGCGTGTGTGTGTGTGTGTAGAGTCATAATAGTGGTATATATATTAGCTTGTTACTGATGAACATTGAGAAGTCTGATTGTATTGTGAACTCGTGACTCTGTTATTAGATATTGGTATCTATGTTATGTTATTGATCTAGGACATTGTGATTTTAGAGACTACAACACCACTATTTTCCCAACAAAACTGGTATCAGAGCCTAGCGTCGGTCTAGGGCTTGTTTATGCTTCATTAGATTGGGTTCTTCGTTTTTTGGCATCTTGTTTTTAGTTTTCGACACTGACTCCTCTTTACCTATTTATTGTGCATGTGGTGGCTGGATTGGGTGATTTGGTGAACATTGGCTATGCTTGCTCAATTGAGGAATTGGTGGTATATGTTACTGTTTTTCAACAATGGTTTGGTAAGATTATCCCAAACTCTCCGATAGGTTAGGTTTGGTATTCTTACTTGTTTATGCATGATTGCTTGGTTACTTATTTGTGAATTCTGGTGATTGAATTCNTGACTCTGTTATTAGATATTGGTATCTATGTTATGTTATTGATCTAGGACATTGTGATTTTAGAGACTACAACACCACTATTTTCCCAACAAAACTGGTATCAGAGCCTAGCGTCGGTCTAGGGCTTGTTTATGCTTCATTAGATTGGGTTCTTCGTTTTTTGGCATCTTGTTTTTAGTTTTCGACACTGAGTCCTCTTTACCTATTTATTGTGCATGTGGTGGCTGGATTGGGTGATTTGGTGAACATTGGCTATGCTTGCTCAATTGAGGAATTGGTGGTATATGTTATTGTTTTTCAACAGTGGTTTGGTAAGATTATTCCAAACTCTCCGATAGGTTAGGTTTGGTATTCTTACTTGTTTATGCATGATTGCTTGGTTACTTGTTTGTGAATTCTGGTGATTGAATTCCTGTAATTGAATTGTAACATGGAAAGCATATTTACTTGCATTATATATACATGTGTATTGCCTGAGCATTTGATCTCACTTGCACACACATCACACTGAGATTTCGTTATTGGATTGGTTTTAACTCTGTATTTTTCGACTTTATATTGATCGTCTGGAAAAAGATTTTTTCAAAACCTTTTCT
>CAIGRL010066654.1:0-15413 GCA_903798325.1 Fraxinus xanthoxyloides | reverse complement strand
AATTTTATTGATCACAACTCATTTGTTTTATTGGTAAGATTCTCAAATCAATTGGTCACACATTATTTTTGTCACAAATTACATATTTTATAGGTTGCAACTTATTAAGATATTGGCCACGTATTATTTTTCGGTCACAAATCACAAACTTTTTTATTGGTCACAAATCATTGAATTTTAAGGTCAGAGTTTAACATACGTGATCAATAGTTTTTCCTTTTTTTTTTCAACCATATATTAAAGTATTTTTATAGGTCACAAATTATTTCTCGGCCACGAATTAAAATTTTTTATAGGTCACGGATTGAAAAAATCAAAACTTTTATTGGTCATAACTCGATTACAGCGAGTCACAGTCACAATTTTAATGAGTCACACTCGATTACACGCACAAAATAATCACAATCACCTCCAACCCCATATCGGCGACACGCCCAATTACAGTGAGTCACATTCACAATTTTATCGAGACTTGAGTTGTAAAAGTGAAGACTCTGGTAGGATAACATGGTGCATTGGGGTAGCAAAAAATGCCAGAAGTGGGTGACATCTACGTCCATTTAGAGCTAGAGTGTGACAAAACTCACTTATTTTAATTCATATATTTTCATCTGTTTATGCCTATTCAGTTACTATCTTATGTATCTGCAATGGGTTTTAATCACTTCCTTGAATGTGCCCACCCAGTCTTTATCATCCAGCACAAACCTTTTTACTAAAAGGATGATTTGCAAGACTCCATTTGTTAAGTTTCACAGAATCACAATTTACAGTCAGAGATTCAATAAATTACATTTTTACGCTTACTAAGAAAGGATGTCGGAAAAATACAAATTAAAAGCAATTCCCCATCCCATGCAGAATTCCCAGTCAGATTCCCAAATTCACTACCAATTAACCAGAGTAATCAAATTCAGCCATCAGCCCATCACCCACCCCGACCCCATTCAATATTTTAGCAATAAATCCTAATCCCATTATGTGATTCACTCATTTCCTACCAAAATATGAACATAAATTAAATAATCACACCCGGCAAACCTCCACCCCAAAGCAGATTTTCCATCCCAAGAGATTTAAAAGGAACTAGAAATATGAATTACAACAATTAAATAAGTGAGAAAAAGTACAGATTACAGAAAAACCATCGTAGCAGTGGCGTGGGCCAATTTGCGAGAGAAGAAATTGCGGTATGATTTCAATTCAATGACTTGGATTGAAGAAATAACGGTTGGGATTGGAGATTTGGGTTGGGTTATACTATCATTAGCACTGTCACTCGCGCACGACACTGACTGCGAACATGTATCGAAAGATTGAAGGTTTAGGGGGTGGTTGGGTTTGGAAGATCGAAGGTGCGCTGCGGAGATGAAATCGGAGTTTCGTGGTGTAGAGTCGTCGAAGCGACCTGTGATGGAAGTGGTGGTGTCGTCGGAGAGGTGGTACCGGTAGTGTGGGGCTGTGTGGTGGCGCCGGGGATAGAGAGAGAGGAGAGAAAATGGGATGAAATAATTATGGTAGATTTAGATAATTATATTATGTGATTATAATATATATAATTATAATGTATTTTGAAAATTAAAACTTTAGATCTGATTTTAGAATATAGATCTTGAAAAGTAGGGAAGTGTGTAATTTCCACTACATTATTTTCCTAAAATGGGACTCAAACAAGGGTTTAATGAAATTTGTTACGTGTCAGGCTTTGATGAAAAAAAATCTTGTTTGAACGGAATTCGTTTGTTACAATGTATATTAACTTTATTTTTCTTCAAACTTATTTTTAAATATACATCCTCTCAATATAATAATTTATACGTAGATTCATAATTTTTTCATCTTTTTAACCACACATTTAAAAAAATTATTTTCGGTGGAAATAATCTCTTAAAAAATAGTAAAAATAATTATGACTATTACGCCTCATCCTACGAGGCCCCAGTCTCTGGCCACACGACAGTTAGCTAACAAGTCACCTCAAGCCCACATTCTATGGCATTGGTTATCTGGCCTATCCAAGGCAACTAAAAAGAGGTAGTCGAAGTTATGCCATCATTATAGTCAAGCCGTCATGTAGAAGCTGACCCTCCATGACAGAGGTGAAGTGCAACGATATACTGCGGTTTATTTTCAATGCAATTAGCCTTCAAATCCACAGAGGCATTTTGTTAGCTTTGCTTCTTCTAATAGATATTTCACACAAAATCTTCTATGCAATTGATTGATGTGATCTCTTTGCAACAGACGACTCTTAGTCAACTTGTCAATCTATTTTTCAAAAGTCAAACTTAGGCTATAGGATCACTTTCAGAATCATAAAATGCTCTTTGAACTTACGACAAGGAAGAAACGTATAGGGGATGACGTGTCGATGGTTAAGATGATGCTACATATCTTTTATTTAACGATAACCACTTCACCTCATCTATTGTAAAAGCTCACACTTAGTTTCATTTATAGGTAATGCTATCTTACACTCATGAGAGATGAAATGTTAAAGCTTATTTGACAATTTTTTTCTAGATGTTAAACTGATGGGTCTCATAAAAATGTACGGTTAAAAGGTGAATGGATATATGTGGGTATATTAAAATGTATGATTCAAAATGAAATTTGATCCACTTAAAATTTTGGGAGAGAGGAAAAATAATAACTAACCTTTACAAAGAAGAGGAAAGTAACTAGCCTGCTCAAATTAATCTCTAACAATTTGAAATTTTAAATACAGTATTTGAGCAAAAGACACTACTCCCCCACTCCCAAGAAAATGAAAAACCCTACTAAAACTTGGTAGCATTTATATTATCTTTAGAAGTACATGTTTGGCTTTAGGAGCCATACTTGTATTTAATATTGTAAAAGCAATAAGTTTCACATTAATAATCTGGTTTCCCATGCTATTGAATTATGAGTTCTTGTTTTAATTATAGTAATTAGATGCTAATCAATGGCTTGTGATGGTGGGTTATCCACTGCTTTTATTAAGAAAAGAATAATATTATTGTAGAGTTTATAATGTAGAGAACAAATGATTATTGCAACTACAATGTGAAAAACATGTACTCTTAAAGTATCAAATCGAACCAATATTACTCAAAGCTTGTTCAACACTATCAATGGAGTGTCATATGACGTTAAGCTCAGATTTTGGCCACACCGGATCATGCACCGTCATCTACGAGAATGTCAATGAATATACCGAGAATAAATTCGCCGGAAGCCACCAAGAATTTTGGTGGAGATATGAAGTTCTCCCACTTGGTTACCTCTCTATTAGAGGTGGCAACCAAGCTCGGCCACTCGGCTAGGCGAATACGAGCCTGAGCACGAGCCAATCAGGCCGGCTCGCTAGACGAGCCGGCTCGTCTCGTCTTTTTTGCGAGCCACGAGCCGCTCGTCTCGCGGCTGATATAAGTTTTAAAAAAAATAGGTGACCAAAACGGTCACTGAATGGACCGAAACGGTCATTGAAAATCGTTTTGGTCCTTTTATTTTTTATATTTTTTTCTTTCCCTACAAATACCCATCCATTACAATATTTTTTTCCACCAAACTTACTATCAATCTCTCATTCTCTACTCTAGGCTCTACAATTTATTTACAAATCATTATCATCATTCTATATACTCTTCTACATTTTATTTTTACATTGTCGAGTTATACTCTTGATTTTACAATTTATTTTCTATACTACTACATAATCTTCATTCACTTCTAAATTCTACCTCAACTCTTCAAATCTTCAACATTCAATTTCAATNAAACGGTCATTGAAAATCGTTTTGGTCCTTTTATTTTTTATATTTTTTTCTTTCCCTACAAATACCCATCCATTACAATATTTTTTTCCACCAAACTTACTATCAATCTCTCATTCTCTACTCTAGGCTCTACAATTTATTTACAAATCATTATCATCATTCTATATACTCTTCTACATTTTATTTTTACATTGTCGAGTTATACTCTTGATTTTACAATTTATTTTCTATACTACTACATAATCTTCATTCACTTCTAAATTCTACCTCAACTCTTCAAATCTTCAACATTCAATTTCAATTATTCACAAATGGATTCACGATCGTTTGTTGAAAACTTGTTCGGTGCCGGAGGCGAAATACTTGCCCAAAGTCAATTTGGGAATGAATTCACCGGTTTAAATGAATTACCCATTCCATAAAATATTCAAGATTTCGACGTTCATAAAGATATCCATCCAATTAATTTGGATGACGTTGATATTGATGTTAATGCTAGTCATCCAATTGATTTGGAAGCCGATGAAAAACCTGAAGTAGATATTCCCAATGTAAGAGGGAAGAGAAAGGCGAAGAAGTAGATAAAATGTTCTAACCATTTTTAATTGGTTCAAACTGGTCGTGTGATCGATTAAGTTCCAAAAACTAAGGCAGTATGTAAATTCTGTCAACAACGATTGACATGGCAAAAAGGCATTAGAACGACTCACCTCAACCGTCACTACAAAACATGTGCAGCCAAACATGGACTTCTTCCAACTGGTCAAACGCAAATACAGTTTGGTAGTCCAAGCGTCGACACTACTATTATGCCACTTTCTACGTTCATGTATTGGGAGGAGAAAGCTTGAACGGGATTGGTGAAGTTCGTTGCTGCAATGGAGTTGTCATTAGCAATAGCGGACAACTAATATTTCGTTTCATACGTCAAAAAATATCTTCAACCGATGTACGTTGTCGTAATTAGAAATACTCTTCGTTTTGATACAATTGAGTATTTTCTTAATTCAAAGAAACTATTGATTGCTGATTTAGAAAAACATTGGGGTATAATATCTTTAACTTTGGATTTGTAGGAGGGGATTAATAAAAGATGTTATATAGCTGCAACTGCACACTATATAGACTAACTTTGGGTCTTGCATAAAAAAATTATTGCTTTTAAAATTATTAAGTACCCCACACAATGTCCAAAATATATTTAATGTTATTATGAACATTATTAGAGAATACAAATGCGAGAGTAAAATTCGTTCTTTTACCTTCAACAACACTAATGTAAATAAGCCTGTTATCGATAGATTGCATATGGTACTTCAACCTGATTTCGGTGGTTATTTATTTNGAATTTAGAAAAATATAGGGGTGTGATATCTTTCACTTCTGATATGTGAGAATGGATTAATAAGAGAGGTTATATATCTACAACTGCACACTATATAGACCCACTTTGGGTCATGCATAAAAAAATTGTTGCTTTTAAAATTGTTGAATACTTGCACAATGCCCAAATTATATTTAATGTTATCATGAACATTATTAAAGAGTATAACTGCGAGAGTAAGATTCATTCTTTTACGTTCAACAATGTTAGTGTAAATAATGTTGTTATCGATAAATTGCATAGAGTATTTCATCCCGATTTTGGTGGTTATTTATTTCATATTCGATGTGTATGCCATATATTTTAATTTAATAGTACAAGACAGTTTAAAATATGTTAAAGATGAAATTCAATGAATTAGGAATGCACTAGTCTATATCACGATTACACCTAGCAGAAAACAAGCATTTGAAGAATTTTGTGGCGAAACTGGAGTGTCGCATACAAAAACCTTTATTACTAACATAGGCTATAGATGGAACTCCAAATACTCATTATTAAAATTATGTGAATATTTCAAATATTTAATTACTGAATTTTATAACAATAGGCTTATGAGAGATGACGACGATACTATTCTAAATGAGCACGATTAACAATTATTTTTTAAAATTAAAATATTTTTGACAAGGTTATATAATTCTACAAATATTTTGTTTGGTGTTTATTATCGTACTAGTTGTATGGTTGTTGAACGTCTGTATATAACTGCTAGGGCTTTTCATAGATTTAAAGATGACCCAAATTTTAGTTCAATTATATTTTCGATGGAATTAAAATTTAGAAAATATTGGAAAGAATTGCCCATGTTATTTCCGTTAGCATGCGTTATGGACCCTTCATATAATTTATCGGGTACTAAATCTGCTATTGATCAAATTTTAAATGCTTTAACTTTTGATGTACCTATTACTTATAGGAATTTGGAACAAACTTTATGTGAAATGTATGCAGTATATGCTACATGAATGGGTACACATATTACCCGTGTACCCTTCGACCCTACAACTACTCCTCCCACTAATATAGGAGATGACAATGCTGAAGTTTTAAATTTATTCCAAGTCATTAACTCATATAGATATGCTTCAACTTCAACTACATATGCATTTGGTTCTTCTTCTTCTTCTGGTGGTGGTGGTGGTGGTAGCAGTAGTAGTTTGTCTTCCACTACATATACTAGCAGTAGTCAAAATGCACTGCCTGCTCAATTAATTGATTGCTTTAATTTGAAGATTCCTAGTAACAATGCAATTAGAAAAAATTCAGAAGAAGTAATTGATTTCTGGCGAAGGTATGAATGCCGATGGCCAATAGTTTCTGCAATGGTAAAAGATCTACTAACACCTTCAGTTAGCACTGTAGCTTTCGAGTCTACTTTTAGTGCAGGGAAGAGGGTTCTCTCTGACGTTAGGAGTTGACTAAAAGAAGATATTTTGGAAGCATTAATGTGAGTGAAAGATTGGGAAGATGACTCATTATCGACTACAAGATAAATGTGCCAANGTAGTAGTAGTTTGTCTTTCACTGCATGTACTAGTAGAGTCAAAATGTGTTGCCTACTGAATTAATTGATTACTTTAATTTGAAGATGCCTAGTAATAATGAAATTAGGAAAAATTCAGAAGAAGTCATTGATTTCTGGCGAAGGTATGAATGCCGATGGCCAATAGTTTCTGCAATGGTAAAAGATCTACTAACACCTTCAGTTAGCACTGTAGCTTTCGAGTCTACTTTTAGTGCAGGGAAGAGGGTTCTCTCTGACGTTAGGAGTTGACTAAAAGAAGATATTTTGGAAGCATTAATGTGAGTGAAAGATTGGGAAGATGACTCATTATCGACTACAAGATAAATGTGCCAAAATTGCATGTAGTCAAGTAAGTAATATTTAATTTAACCATATTTTGATTCATCACCAAATTTTATTTTAATACCTTTATGATTTTTTTAAAAAAGATTGTACACGTAAAAAGTTGTTCTGTACAATTTTAACTCCGCCTACTCAAAAATCGAAATTGAAGTAGCTGATCCCAAATCCAGATAAATGAGGAGTGTTTTATCTTTTTATAATTTTAAAAAAATAAAAATATTTTGGAAAATGTATATTTTAAAAAATGTATAGAAAATGTGTATATATAAATATTTTTAAGTTTAGACGGTTTAGAAGGAGAAAAAAATGAGTCGAGCCGAGCTCACGCTCACTCAGCTCCCTGAGTACCCATTTTGGGCGAGCTTCGGGCACGAGCCGCGCTCGCCCGAAATGGGACAATCCAAACCTAAGCTCCGTAAAGCCATGAGCTCGGCCCGTGTTTGTGTGGGTAAAGGTGGAGTCGGCTCGGCTCGACCCATTGCCCCCACTACTCTCTATGCTTACTCTCTTTTTGTGATGCTATGTCCAAAATGAAAGATGGAGAAGTTTGTGTATTATAGAGCCAAATATTCATTTGAATTCAAAATTCATATCCAAATATTGTACTATGAAAGAGACATAACTAGAATGTGTAATTGACCACAAGATATGTTCCATAATACACCTCAACTAGCACAATCCTTTCAAAGTGCTCTAGACAATACAATATGTGATGTGGATATAAGTTATCCACCTCAAAAATCTTTACCTTGGATCACATGTAATCCACCGCCAAATTCCCAGGTTACAAGTGCTATCACATAGTGTGGTATTATTTTTATCATCATTGCCCACCCCAACTCAGTACTTGCATAACAATTAACCATTATCAGTACTCAATATTGATAAAAATTTGTTGAACTTACCGACCGTAAGTACTTTTGTTCCAACATTTGCAGGGTTATCATTAGTTGCAATTTTAAGCAAAGTAAAATTACCAGAAGCTAAATTCTCCCTTATGAAGTGATACTTCACCTCAATATGCTTAGAACGTTCATGATAAACATGATTTTTACACAACCTCAATGAATTTTGACTATCAGTATAAATCATGGCATTATCATTCAAGAATTTTAATTCACATAGAAGGTCTTTCAGCCACATGCATTCTTTTACAACTTTAGTTAATACAACATATTCTGCTTCTATGCTGGAGAGTGTAACTATAGATTGCGACTATGATTTCCAAGTGATACAGTTATCACCTAAAGTGAAGAAGTATGAAGTAGTAGATTTCCTCTGATCTTTATCTCCCGCAAAGTCAGAATCTCATAGCCTTTTAGCTCTAAATTATCACTTCTCTTTTTAAACACTAGCCCCCTTTTTAAAGTTTCAGTTAGGTATCTTAACAACCATTTAAGTCCAGTCCAATGTGGCTTACATGGGTTTGACATAAACCTACTCAAGAAAGTAATTGCATATGAAAGGTTCGGTCTCGTGGTAATCATAGAATACATCACAGACCTAATGACATTAGCATAGGGAATATTACTCATTTCACACAATTCTTCTTCAGTTATACGGCATTGTGCAAATAACAAATTCATGTGTGCAGCTATTGATACATTGACATACTTAGCAAATTTCATTCCAAATTTGGTTATAACTTTATCCAAATAAGCTTCTTGATTAATAGTCATCTTATTATCAGCCATATTCCTTTTAATAACCATGCCAAGAGTGTTTCTTGCATCTCCTAAATCTTTCATGTCAAATTCTAATTTTAAAAGGTTTTTCATTTTTATAATTTCAGCTTTACTAGGACCAGCAAGCAACATATAATCCACATAGAATAATAAATAAACTTTATAGCCTACTTTAGAGTTATTAAAATACAGACATGTATCATATTCACTCCTCTTAAAACCAATTTTAAGCATATAAGTATCAAATATTTTATATCAATACCTAGGACTTTTCTTAAGACCATACAAGGACTTTCTAAGCAAGCACACAAGTTCCAATTTTCCCCTCACCTCGAACCCTTGAGGCTGAGAAATGTAAATCAATTCATCCAACTCTCCATGAAGAAAAGTTGTCTTAACATCTAGTTGCTCCAACTTTCAATCATACTAGACAACTAAGGCTAAGACTAACCCAATAGTTTTATACTTAATGACCGGTGAGAACACCTCATTATAGTCTATCCCCTCTCTTTGAGTAAATCACTTCGCAACCAAAATAGATTTATATGTTAAGGGGTCTTTAGGTCCTACTCCTTCTTTCAACTTGTAGATCCATTTACAATGGACTACCTTTTGATTCTTTGGTTTTTCAACCAACTTCCAAGTCTCGTATTTGTTTAAAGAATGGATCTCCTCTCTCATAGCCTTTTTTCAATTTTCAGAATCTTTACAAGTAACCGCTTCCTCAAATAAAGTCGGTTCAACTGATTCTAAGGCTTTACCTGAAACTAGGACAAATTCCATCAAATTTGAAGAGATGTATTTCATATTGGGCTTCACTTGTCTTCTCTCCCTATCCTTCACTAATTGGTAGTCATCCAAATTAGTATCTACAGATGTTTCTTGATTAGGGACAACAGTTTTAGGAATTTCAAGTTCTGGTTGTTCTATCACAGCTTCTTGATCAGACTCTTCTTAAGGTTGGATTTCACTATCTTCTTGATTATCTAATCTCCCTACCTCAAACTCCATTTTCTTTCCAGTTGAAGATTCTCCTTCCTTAGTCTGTTAGTTCTGACTGTTTATATTTTTAAGGCAAGACATATCAAGTTCATTGAACTTCACATCTCTACTGCTAATCATCTTGATGCCCTTCATACCTAAAACCCAGAGTCTATATCCTTTCACTCCTTCTAGATAACCTAACATGACACACTTAGTAGCCCTAGGGTCCAATTTGCTCTCAACCTGATATGCATAAGCTGCATAACCAAACACTCTAATATGTGACAAATTTGGGGTTTTTCCAGACTACAACTCTTGGAGAGTCATAAAGTCAACAAAACTAGAAGGTGACCTATTTATCAAATAGGCAGCAATACACATGGCTTTACCCTAGAAACCTTTAGACAACCCCGAACTAATCATCATACATCTAACTTTATCTATTAAAGTCCAATTCACCCTCTTCGCCTCCCCCATTTTGTTGGGGGGTGTGTCTAATAGTCATGTGCCTCAATATACCATTTCTCTTGCAAAGATTATCATATTCAAAGTTGCAAAACTCTAAACCATTGTCTGTCCTAAGAATTTTTACACTCTTTCTCATTTGATTTTCAATTAAGGCAAGGACTTATACTTACTAAAAGTCTCAGATTTGGATTTATGTAGCTACACCCAAACTTTCTTTGAATGGTCATCAACGATGGACAGAAAAAATATGTTCCCTCCATGTGTGAGATATTTTTCTGGACCCCACAAATCTGCATAAATGTAGTCAAATGGTCTCTTAGTGTTATGTTTACCCATCACAAAGCTAACTCTGTGTGACTTTCCTAGAACACATGTCTCTCAAAAGCTTAAAGGTATAACAGTATCCTTACCAAGTAAATTTTGGTCACTAAGATATTTCAACTCCTTGTTCTCAATGTGTCCCATCCTCTTGTGCCAAAGATCTGATTTATCTTCACAGACAGAAGATAATGTAGACTCTTTGTTGCCTAAGACTTCACCTTGAAGGACATATAGTCCATTCCTCTTGGGGCCTTTCTTAACTGGAGACCCTTTGCAAATCTTTAAAGTACTAACATGAGATCTAAACTCATAACCTTCTTGTTCTAGAGTGCCTAAGGAAATGAGATTCCTTACTAGGCCCAAGACATATCTAGCACCTCTAAGGGGTCTAATAATGCCATCATGCATCCTAATAGCAATATCACCTACTCCATCCACATTGTTTGTACAATCATCTCCCCAGTATACTTTTCTAGGATTCACATATCTATAGTTATAGAACCAAGACTTAACGGCACACATATGAACAGTAGTACCTGAGTCTAAAATCCACTCAGTGTCAAAATCAATATTAGAAACATTCATGACATGTATGTTATTATGGGCATGATCTACATTAGTGTCAAAATCTCCCTACACAATCATAATATGTAGACGCTGCAGGGAATCACATACAGCAACTAAGTTCTGATCATCACTCTGCTGCGGTCTTTGTTTCTTCTTAAGGTCATTACAGTCTCTCTTGAAATGCCCCAACTTACCACAATGAAAGCATTTCTTACCACTCTTATCTCTAGACTTTGACCTACCCTTCGATTTCTCTCTGCCCTTCTTACTTTGAAAATAGTTCTCCCTCATATCATTCCTCCCTCTAACAAATAAATTTTCTTCTCTTGAGCCACCCCTCGACTCTATCTTAAGCTCTGCTCCCTAGCCCTCAAAGCATCAGTCACAATATCTTTGGTTAAAGTATCTCTAGCATATGTGATAGCTTTCTTAACATCTCTATAGGATTCGGGCGTAGCATTTAAAAGTATAACCTCTAGATACTTGTTATAAGATTTTTTTATCATTGTGGGCCAAACACTTGACGAGTCTGTTAAAGTCAGCTAAATTGGATTCAAGATCCTTTCTCGGGTCGAGCTTAAAACTGAAACAATAGTCATTAAGGCTTTGTCACCACCAATTCAAATACAAATTAATTGGAGAATTGAAATCTAAGAATTTGTTGTTATAATTTCAAATACAAATTAACTAGAGAACTGAAGAGAATTGAAATCTATGAATTTGTTGTTATAATTTTACATTCAATTTTTTCCAGTAATTTACCATATGAATGAAATTAACAACAATGATAGACATACGTGGTGATTGAATTCAATGGTTGAAACTTGCATAGGATATATATGTCTTACCCTTTGATCTTTCTCTCGTGTAAATATGTTTACTTTACTAACTAATTAGTAGACATGATGTCCTTGATATTTTGCTATTTATATAAACGATGACACACTCCATATGCTTCTTTCTAACACAAATCAGTTCTCATAGTTATGTTCATTTTGACCATGAACATCTCCCTAGTTTGGTGAAAGTTTTTAAGAAATTAAGCTTTTATAATTCCTATTTGAAGTAGCATTGCTTCTTTCTCACATAGGTGATCTCTTAATTAAGAGTACCACTCGAATATTCTGACACATAAGAATCATTAAAAGTTTAACTTATCCTTTATTTCTTATGGACATCAGTTTTTCATCATTGGAATGGATTGGGGTGAATTCTCACAATGATCTGCATGTTCTTTACAATTATTTTGTTCTTCTGAATCTAGATCTTGGGATCTCCAGTCAAATAAGTTGAGTTTTTATTGTATTGATTTATTCTTTCATGAGCTTTAACCCTTTGGTTAGTAGATCCGTAATATTGTCCTTTGACCTTATATGGTTAATGGAGATATTTTCAGTTGAGATTAGTTATCTAATGATATTATGTCTTCGAGGAATATGTCTTGACTTGCCATTATACATGTTAATTTTTGTCTTGCTAATCACAATGTATACATATTGCAGGTACATGTTTTAACGATGTTAGAATATCCCCTAAGAAATGACGTAGCCAGTATGATTCTTTCCTACATTTATCTAGCACAATAGATTCAAATTTCATTGTGGATCTGGTTGTAATAGTCTGTTTTAAAGACTTCCAAGATACAACTGTACCACTTAGTGCAAATACATATTCACTAGTACAACTTGTGTCTTTTGTTTTATATATACAGTGTGCATTAATGTATCCTTCTAGGACAATTGGACTTATATAGTACAGTCCATCGTTACGAGTGCGTCTTAAGTACCCCAGTGCTCTCACAATTGTCTACCAATGTTCAACTCCAGGATTACTCATATACCTACTTACCTTATTGCATAGGCTATATCTGATCTTGTACAACTTATTAAGTACATTAGACTACCAATCACTATAGAGTATTTTATTTGAAAAATACTCTCTGAAAAATACTCTCTCATTTATTCTTGGGTAGATGTACACTTATGTTTATTGGTATTTTGGCAACACTAGTGTCATCTTTACTAAAATTTTCAAGGATATTTTCAACACATGTGACTGATTTAAGACAAGCCCATCTAATGTTCTAGGGATCCCTATTGCTAAGATAACATTGGCTAGTCTCATATCTTTCATGTCAAATCTTGAATTCATAACTTTAATAGATTTGATCATCCTGTCATTACTACCAACAATGAACATACTATCAACATATAGACACATAATAAAATATACATTCTTAGTGTCCTTGATATAAACACATTTATCGTATTCGTTGATTTTAGATACACTTGTCATCATAGAACTGTTGAATTTTTCATGTTATTGTTTTGGTACTTGTTTTAAACCATACAAAAATTTCATAAGTTTACATAATATGTTTTCATGTCCAGGTACAATAAAATCATTAGGTTGTTTCCTTTTAGAAAAGGTTGTTTTTACATCTATTTGATGTACTTTAATATTGCACATGGCTGCAATTGCTAGTACCATGCCTATAGAATTTGTTCTCGTCGCAAGAGAATAAGTATTAAAGTAGTCTAGCCCTTCTCGTTATCTATAACCTTTAATTTAAAGCATCGTCTTGTATTTATCAAATGCTCCATCTGCTTTCATCTTCCTCTTGAAAATGTACTTGGATCCTTGAAGTTTAGACCAATGAGAAAGATCAACTAACTCGCAAGTGTGATTTTACAGTACAGAGTCAAGTTCACTCTTAATGGCCTCTTTCCGCAAAATTTCTTCAATAGAGTTTACCACCTCTTTAAAAGTCCGAGTTTCACTTTATAGTAGATAGGTCAAAAAATTTGAACCAAAAAATTATTCTATCCTTACTCTTTTACTACGTCTAGGTTCATCTTAAACCTCTTAATTCTCTTCATGTTCTTGGTCATGAATATTTTACTAATAGTCTCAAATGTTCGTTTTGACGAAGTTGGTCCTTATTTGGACTTACATGGAAATACATGATCAAAAAATGATACAATTTTTGATTCTATTATCGTGTTTTTATGTATTTTTGGAATTCAAAACTCATCCACAAGGAACCGATATGCACTACTATTATGTGCATAGCTGATGAAAATACAGTCAACTGTATTTGAATCGATTTTCACCTTCTTAGGTATAGATACTATCATTTTAGCAAGACAACCCTTCATTCGTAAGAATTTATAGGAAAGCTTCCTTCCTTTCCATAATTCATCTGGAGTCTTGTCTTCTTATTTCGAGGTGCCTTATTTAAAATATAATTTGTTGGCGAAGCAGCTTCTCTCCACATACTGTGAAGTAATCTAGAACTTAATATCACTATGTGGCAATCTAGAACTTAATATCACTGCATTCATCATCTCTTTCAATGTATGATTCTTTTGCTCAACAACACCATTTGACTGAGGAAAATAAGGTGTCGTGGTTTCATATACTATACCATTTGATGCACAAAACTCATCAAACAGTGAATCATACTCACCACCTCGGTTACTTCTTAGTATCTTAACTTTCTTGTTGAGTTCATTATCAACTTCATTTTTATAGAGAACAAATTTCTCTATAGCTTCTTTTTTGCTTTCAAACAGATACACATAACAATATTTTGTATTATAATCAACAAAAGTAATAGAATACTTATTACCTTCTCTTCTTTGTATAAATTTAAATTATATATATCACTGTGAATTAAATCAAGGGGTTTAATGTTTTTTTCGACACTTTTAAAGGATGACCTTGTCAATTTTGCATCTACACAAATTTCACACTTGGGTTTTGAATCAAATTGGAATGTAGGCATGTTATTTAATTTAATCAACTTTCTCAAGGTATCATAATTAACATGTTCTAATCTACCATGTCATAGATTGGAGGACTCAATTAAATAAGCATAAGAACTAGCTTTGTTGATATTTTGCTTAACAGACATTACATTGAGTTTAAAAAGCGCATCAGATACATAGCATTTACCAATAAAATGTCCACTCTTGGATAAAACAATTTTATTAAATTCAAAACCATGCAATAACCATGCTTGCTAAGTAGGAAACCAAAGTCTATTTCCTATCGAATTTTCGACATATACAGAACGTTGTTTAGAGTCTCTCTTTCCTAGAGGTCATCTTCAAGATCACTTTACCTTGGCCCTAAATCTCATAAGTAGCAGATTTTCTTATGAAGAGCTCAGTTCCATTTTTTATTTTATCAAGTGAAGCGAACAACCCTTTTGTTAGATACATGTTGGGTTGCACCGGTGTCAATCCACCATCCCCAGTGTTGGACCTAACTAGATTCACTTCACAAATCAGAGCTAACAAGTTAATATAAGAGGAATCATAGGCAATGTCATCAATCATATTTGCTTCTTTGTTTCTATTTTTCTTAGG